>OY757310.1:162737146-162951172 GCA_963583905.1 Stenurella melanura
TTTTCAACCCCCCCACCACCCCTACCCCATTAAAGGGGTTGATAAAATAAAGTTGAGATATTCATTTGAAATTTCGTACACGTATGTATTATAACGATGTCTAGAATTAGATTATATTTTGGGATGATTCCGTTGAAGGGTTGGGGGTTAATTTGGGGTAAATAGAGGAATATAAGTAAAACAAGTTCGTAAGAGTACAGAAACTTGAAATTCGGTGTATGTACTAGAAGCCAAAGCGTCAGATTTTTTAATAATATTTTTCAACCCCCACCACCCCTACTCCAATTTGAAAAGGGTTGATAAAATAAAATTGAGATATTCATTTGAAATTTTCTACACGTATGTATTATAACGACATCTGGAACTAGATTATATTTTGAGATAATTCCGTTGAAGGGTTGGGGGTTAAATAGGGGTAAATAGAGGAAAATAAATAAAGCAAGCTGGTAAGACTACAGAAACTTGAAATTCGGTGTATGTACTAGAAGCCAAGGTCTCAGATTATTTATAATATTTTTCAACCCCCACCACCCCTACTTCATTATTAAAAGGGTTGATAAAATAAAATCGAGACATTCATTTGAAATTTGGTACACGTATGAATTATAACGACATCTGGAACTAGATTATACTTTGAGATGATTCCGTTGAAGGGTTGGGGGTTATTTAGGGGTCAATAGGGGGAAATAAGTAAAGCAAGCTGGTATGAGTACAGAAACTTGACATTCGGTGTATGTACAAGAAGTTAAGGCCTCAGATTTTTTTATAATATTTTTCAATCCCCCCACCACCCCTACCCCATTAATGGGGTTGACAAAATAAAGTTGAGATATTCATTTAAAATTTCGTACACGTATGTATTATAACGACGTCTGGAATTAGTTTATATTTTGAGATGATTCCGTTGAATGGTTGGGGGTTAATTTGGGGTAAATAGAGGAATATAAGTAAAACGTTGGTAAGACTACAGAAACTTGAAATTCAGTACTAGAAGCCACAGCGTCAGATTTTCTTATAATATTTTTCAACCCAACCACCCCTACTCCAATATGAAAAGGGTTGATAAAATAAAATTGAGATATTCATTTGAAATTTGGTACACGTATGTATTATAACGACGTCTGAAACTAGATCATAATTTGAGATGATGCCGTTCAAGGGTTGGGGGTTAAATAGGGGCAAATAGGGGAAAATAAGTAAAGCAAGCTGGTAAGACTACAGAAATTTGGGATTCGGTGTATATACTAGAAACCATCTAATATTTTCTAATATTTTTCAAACTCTACCACCTCCGCTTCATTATTAATGGGATTGATAACATCAAATTGAGATATTCACTTGAAAGTTAGTACACGTATGTATTGTAGTGACATCTGATTGAGATGACTCCATTGAGGTGGTAGGTTGTAAATAGTGGAAAATAAGTACGGTAAACTAGAAACTTCATTTTTAACGCATATGGTAGAAACCAACTCCTCAAACTTTTCAATGACATCTACCCCAAATATTATTAAAATTCTATGACCAATAATTTCCACATACTAGAGTGTAAATATAGTCAAGATGTTTCCTTTAAAGTGACTTGGACGAATAATCTGGATGTGGAAGTAGTGATTCCTTAGGCAGCGGTTTTTCCTAGATGAATAAAGTGATATAAAAACGTATCTTTTTTACTTTGTTGCTAATTATAATCTACAGTGTTCCCAGGATAGATGTAACAAGAGGTGTAATGGACCAAAAATTTTGGAATTTCGGAATGGTATTTGGGGATTGAGTCCTGCTTGTTGTAAAACTAAAGAATACCAAAAATGACTCGATTTGGTGTTCTACAGGGTGTTTTATAAGCAAAGTTGTAAAAATCACCACTAATAAAGTACATTTATTCTTCAAAATATGAAAAACTTCCATTAAGAAAAGTTATTTAGAATGCAATTTTATACTTTTGTACCAAATTTCAGGAATATAAAATTATTTTTTTGAAACTTCCCATTTCTTCAATATATTAGTATTTTATTTTAAACCATTAAATTAAAACTGCATAGAAATTATTTTTTGTGAATTAATATTTAAAGTTATGTAGAAGCTAAAAGTAGGCTATGAGAAAAGCAGTGGATACACATTTATCATTTATTATTGACATATCTGTCAAACGTAGTCAATATTATTCTTAATTTCTGTTCCAAGTTAACGAACCAAGCATAAAAAAATAAGTGAAAATGGTACTCACCGTGCGTGAAAAAATTTATATTGTGCAATGCTACGGAATTGGAGGTGAAAACTCAATAAGAGAAGTGGTAAGCCAATTTAATTTGAAATTTCCAAACACTGCTTTGTCACGTACTCAGGCTATGAGAATAATTTAAAAGTTTCTGGCTACTGGTGGTGTTCTTAACATGAAAATAAAAATAAAAGCATATGATGAAGACAACGTTGGAGTTATTATAGCTCATGCCTCTGTTATAGAAAATCCTAGGATACCACTAAGAGAGAGGTCAGCTTAATAATATTAGCAAGTCTGAACTCCAAAGAATTTACAAGGCAAAGAAAATTATGGCATATAAAGCAAATTATAAACATACCCTTGAAGAGGGAGATGACGGTCGTAGGTTGGATTTTTGTTTGACCATTGGAGAAAAAATCATGGACGAGAGATTTTTTCATCATTTCATAATTTTCTCAAATGAATCCAAATTCACAACCAATGGTGTTGTTTCATCTCAGAATTGTCGGTTTTGGGCTTCTGAAAATCTAAATTTTAGAATTCATTGTAGAAGACAATATTATAAAAAAGTGAATGTGTGGTGTGCCGTTTCTTATCACGTTGGAGTTATTGGACCTTATTTCATTGAGGGAAGGTTAAACCAGCACACTTATTTACAGCTTCTTGAAAGATTTATGCATCCCAATAATCATAAAGCATATCACTCATATTATTAACTGCTGTCTTGAACAGGGTTACTTTCCTACAGAATGGAAAGATGCAATTATCTGTCCAATACCAAAAACAGCAAATCCTACAACCGTGGAGGATCTGAGGCCTATCAGCTTGTTGCCAATTCTTTCCAAAATACTAGAAAGAATAGTTCACGACCAGATTACCGAATATCTTTTACTGCATAACTTATACCCATTACATCAATCGGGATTTCGTAAAGCACATAGCACCACTACTGCTTTGTTGAACCTTAGTGATAATATCATCAGCGCACTAGACAAACGTATGGCAGCTATTCTTGTATCCCTAGACTACTCCAAGGCATTTGACACCATTGATCACACGCTTCTTTGTGCAAAGCTAAATTACTATGGTTTCGACGCGATATCCCTGCGGTTTTTCAATTATTATTTGAGCGAACGTCGCCAATGCGTATCAGTCGCAGGAAATATATCTGATTTTAAAATTATTTCGTCAGGTGTTCCTCAAGGGTCCATTCTTGGTCCTCTTTTGTTTCTTGTATATACAGCAGATATATTTAATGTAGTAACTAGTTCGCACGTGCAAGCATATGCTGACGATACCCAACTTCTTCACTGTTTTGAGCCATCTAATGCAGCTAATGCCACTAATTTGATAAACCAAGATTTAGACAACATCTATCAATATTCGCATCAACATAACCTTAAAATTAACCCTACCAAATCAGTTGTTATTCTATTCTGCTCAGAACATACTCGAGATCACTTAAAGGCTTCTATTCAACTAAATATTAATCAAGAAAATTTGTCATTTTCTACTCATGCCAAAAATCTTGGGATAATAATAGACGAAAAATTACGTTTTATGCAGCACATAAAAATTCTTTTACAAAAATTTTACTCCCGGCTAAAAGTACTGTATGCAAACAGGCATATCTTGAACTTTAAACAACGTAAAAAACTTTGTGAAACTTTAGTCATGCCTGTATTCAATTATTGCAATTTTATGTATTTTTACTGCCTGGATCAAGCTACAAAAAATCGACTACAAGTTTTGCAAAACTGTTGTTGTCGTTTCATTTACAACTTAAGAAAATTTGATCATGTTTCAAGCAAATATGTTGAGTTGCGTTGGTTAAAAATGGAACAACTCGTTAAATTCCACTATGCAGTTTTCTTATTTTTTTTAATAAAATATTCTATTCCAAGTTACTTAAGAGACAAGTTAATTTTCAGATCGTCAGTTCATACTGTAAACATCAGACATCGGTACGTGCTAACAGTGCCACAACATCGTACAGCCCTCTTCCAACGTAGCTTTTCTTACACATCCGCAGCCTTATATAACTCTATTGATCCCATATACAAAAATCTATCGACAGTTAATATCTTCCGTAAAAAAATCAAAGCCTGGTTCATTAATTCCAACAAAAACTAGAATATATTCTTGGGCACCATTTTGTACTGTGTTTATGATCGATTTTTTATTTAGTTATTTTGAGTAATTAATTTTTTAGTATTTCTATAAATATATTTTATAAAGTGTATACCGTCCGCCTATTACATTGGACTATTGTAATATTGTATTGTATTTTTGTATTTTAATGTTTTATTTTTAACTTAATTAGTTAGGTAAGTGATTTATAAGGTTAAGTGTAAGAATAGCCACATGGCTAAACTTCGCCTTGTAAATTGCTATTTGTAATGTACTTGTAAATGTACATCTACACCCTTTGAATAAAGCCGTTTATTATTATTATTATTATTATTATTATTATTATTATTTTCTGAAGAACATTTAAATATTTTAAGAGATATGCCTTTAGTTCATTTTCAACATGATGGTTGCCCTGGCCACTCCACAGAAATGGTTAATCGGTGGTTGAATTTAAATTTTGGAGAAAATTGGATTGCCAGGAATGGACCGATCAAGTGGCCGGCGAGATCCCCAGACCTATCAATATTGGATTTCTTTTTATGGGGTCGCCTCACGCTGAACCACTTCCTAACGATGTAGCAGTTTTGTTGAAGCAGAGAATTACAAATGCCGTAAACTCCATACCGTTGGATCTTATTCGAAACAGTTTTAAGGACTTCAGGCGAAGGATCGAAATGTGTGTGGATGTGGGTGGCAGCTACGTCGAATAATAAAAGAATTGTAAACATCGTTTTGTATTGGTCAATAATTAATTTGTTTGTGAATCCGTTTATATTGCTTGTTATAATTTTTAAACCTCATTAATCTTCTGTTAGTAATTGTGTCTTGTTTTACAATTAGTTCGATTAACATTATACCTTCCTAGATCTCGTATATATTCAATTTTTTATTTACCAATAGCCTACTTTTTGAGATGATTAACATTTGCTCCTACACAACTTTAAATATGAATTCAACTCTTAATTCGCAAAAAATGGGAAGTTTCAAAAACATAATTTTATATTCCTGAAATTTGGTATAGAGATATAAAATTGCATTCTAAATAACTTTTCTTAGTGGAATTTTTTCAAATTTTGAAAAATGAAGGTACGTTATTAGTGGTGATTTTTACCACTTTGTTTATAAAACACCCTGTATAACACCAAATCAAGTCATATTTGGTATACTTTAGTTTTACAACAAGTAGGACTCAATCCCCAAATACCATTTCAAAATTCCAAAATTTTTGGTCCATTACACCTCTTGTTACATCTATCCTGGGACACACTGTATAATATGAATGAAATTATTAATAATCAACAAAAACCTAACATAATTAAGCAACCAGTACCAGAAAATATGTTTATATATAAATCGCTGCGGATCTTTGCGAAAATAACATGATGGACGACGGTGTCCATATAAATTTTACACTGCTTTCTTTTGTATATTTGATGAGCAGTGACCTAAAATGTGACATGCATATTGTAATTGTCTGGTATCCTACAATGTCACGTGAGTAAAGTCTTTAATTATTTATAAGTCTTAGGTACCATTTTCTTAACAGGACGTTTTTAATTTAAAATGAGTTAGGTACTACGAATCTCATTTTTACTACATTATACAGGGTGTAATCAGTTTCATGTCATTGAAAAAAACTGGTAGTAGGGAACGACAAGACAAACAAAAAAACCTTATATAACATGGGGTCTAAAGCTCATAGTTTTGGAGAAAAAAATGTCGGCGGTATTTAGCGGTGCGGTAAATAAAATGAAAGACGTCGACGTTTTCTGAGTGTTTAGTAGATCTGATCTGAAGAAAACTATACTCTGACTCTCCCTTGTGCAATATTTTAGTTTCTGTGGGTGTTTCGTTATGTACACACGTCAACCCCCGCCGTTCGTTGTTTTTGTTATTTTTGAATTTCGGGGGGTCGCTGTGTATTTATAGTGAAGATTTATTTTATTGACTTTTCAAGTCGTTAAATACTTGATTACGTACTGACACAACATACTTGTTCGTTCTTTTTGTATTCCGTTTTGGATTTTGGACCAAATTTTTCTTTTATTTTTCTTTATTGACAACGCTAGTTGTTGTTGTTGAACGGAGTACGTATGTCCTTAATTCGACGTACCGAACTGTGTATTGATGCATATGCTGATTTCGAATAGGTGGTAAGCCTTTAACCCAGGACACTCATTTATGTTACAAACGTTAATAAATCACATTTAAATATTCTAAATTATAAACATTAATCAAATATCTTGTTCCAAATTAAAAGACACACATGTAAAGAAATGCTCTGTTTAAACTATTACGGCCATTATTTGCTTGCAGTTGTGCAGGAAAAGATAACGAATTATTTACCTCTTTATAATTGCCTCAGTTCGGTTGAGGCGGTCCATTAAAGGCGGTCGATGATCCAAGGCCTTTGCACTTTTTATGACAAGTGGTATAATTGGGAACTACAAGTTCATTGACCAAGAAAAGCAGTGGTTCTCAATTATTTTCTACATTAATACTAAAAAAAAAATATTAAAAAGGTTGACCTAGGTCAGTTTTTTGTGCCCCTAGAGGAAAAAGTCATAAAGGTTTTTTGTTTGTCTAGTCGGTCCCATTACCAGTTTTTTTTTAATGACATGAAACTGATTACACCCTGTATAGTAAAAGATGGATGTGACAGAAGAATATGTGCCTTAAAATGTTGGAATTTGAAAATTAGTTTGATAAACTCTCGTAATCACGATCATTTCAGAACGTTTAGAGATATTTTGATGAAATTTGGTATATATGATGCTAAATCATTGTCCAGCAAAAGGTGGAGAAGTGAAAACATTTTTGTACAAGATTAAACCATATTTAAAGAAACGGTCGCTAAAATCTTTGAAATGAAATTTCATTCTTAGACCAGTGCCAAACCGGTTTTCAGAGGGCAAAAATCTGAAAAATTCTTAGCAGCATATAGGTGGTGGGAAAATTTAGAATCAATGGTATATAAATGGGGAAAAATCGATTGGACTGCAACAAATAACCGGAAGTGGGGAGGGGGTTCGAAAAGCTATGTTTTTAGGGGTAAACGTGTTTTTTACGATTTCTGGCAAAAGTAGACCTCCTATCAAAAAAAGTTTAATATAAAAGTTGCAGGTAATTAAGAGATCTACAATTTCTATTTGAATCATATTTTCGCATAACCTCAAAAATATTGAAATATTGAGGAAAACGCCAAAAACCAATTTTTTAGTTATTTATTTTTATCTTCCACAGAAATAATTCGATTTTGATGAAATTCGGTGAAAATGTACATTTTTATGCCTCAAAAATGCTGTAATTTTTTTGAAGCGTAATATTCATTTTTTGATTTTTTGCGAATTTTATTTGAGAAAAAGGGCCTAATTTTCTATCAAAAAAGTTGATTAACAAAGTTTTGATTTTGGAAAATTATAGGACGGCATTTTTTCGTTGAAACTTCTACTTTAAGATGGTGTAAAAAAATCATACTGTTGCTGTGGAAAAACATTATCAAGAATGGAAAAAACTTAAAAAACACTTTTTTCAAGATCGATTTTTCCGTGAATGTCACTAATTCTTCACTGTTCATTTAAATGAATAAAAATCATAAAGATGCTACGATAGACGAAACCGTTAATAAGTATTTGCAGTACGTACAGAGCCACTACGCAGCAAACAGTTACGTTGTATTTGATGAATATCCTGAAGCTGATGTGACTACTACAAAGACAGCATCAACATTAACCGCTTCAACAGCAAGTTCAATGAGTACGAAGAAAGGCGAACGTTCACGTAGAAACACTAGAGGAAGTATCCCTACATTTGAGTTTCGTAGTCATACAAAATTCCACTTACTCCAGAGAATTTTTTTATCTAATGAACAAAATAAGAAAAAATTGAGAGAAACACTGTCAGAAAAATTTTAATCGGAATGAATTTTATGTAAACAAGCAGAAGATGCTGATGCCCTAATTATTTATTAATAATGGCTATTGCCATTGAATTAGCTGAAGATCCTACAAAAATCGTACTAATTGTGGGTCAGGATAATGATCTTCTACTTCTGTTAAACCAATTAAATTCAAATAATTCCGATATTTATTTTCCCAAACCAGGTTCAGGTAGTACAAAAGATACATTTTACACCTCAAACAGGAATCAAAAAAGAACATTGTTGCGTTCGTCCACTCTTTTTCTAGATGTGACGCGATTTCCAGTTTCGTCGGCTAACCAAAATATATCAAAGCTCACAGAATTTTATATCGGAGAAATGCAGACAAACAAACAATAGCCTAAAATGGATTGAAGCTAATAGCGTCTATTTATAAATATAAGAAAAAAGATATGTCACTGAACAAATTGAGGCTACGGTAAGGACGTTTGATTGAGAAAAACTACCACCAACTGAGGGAGCAGCTGAGCAACACTGCTACAGGGCTTGTTTTCAAAACCAAAGTTGGATTGGTAACAAACTTACAGGATTGGGATTATTGGGAATGGAAAGATCATCTAACCGGAATAATGCCTAAATTGACGGAAAAGGAATTAATTTCTGAAAGTTTGCTGAAATCTATCTGCTGCAGCTGTGAAACTGGTTGTGATAATAAAAGATGCGGCTGTCGAAAGCATGGAGTAAAATGCTCCATTCTGTGCTCGGGGCCGGTAACCGTTCTAATTTTGAAATACAACCACTAGAAGAAATCATCGATTCGGAGAAGATTTATGACGAAGCAACAACAAATGTTGAAAATAATATTGAGAATATAGATCTTGATGAACTTGAGGACCTTGACGAAGTCGTAGACCTTATCGAAAATCCTGAACAAACCGAACAATGTGTTGAGTCTGATAATATAGAGCAGCTTCCCCAAAAAATGAGATTATTATAAATTTTGATTATGTATTTCTACTTTGTAAATTGATGTAAAATCCATGATAAACTTAGTTGTGACAGTGCCCATAAAGAATAAAAAATATTGTTTCTTGCCTAAAAACAGTAATGTTAAAATATTTTTTTCAGCAGTCCGAACCTTAAATGGTTAATTAAAGTTCCCCTATTACATATTACATTGAAATTACCGTCTTCCACCACTTTCAACACTTCATTTAAATGAACAATGAAGCATTAGTGACATTTACGGAAAAATCGATCTTGAAAAAAGTGTTTCTTGAGTTTTTTCCATTTTTGACAATGTTTTTCCACAGTAACAATATGATTTTTTTACACCATCATATAGTAGAGGTTTCAACGAAAGAAATACCGTCCTGAAATTTTCAAAATTCAAAACTTTGTTAATCAACTTTTTTTATTGAAAATTAGGCCTTTTTTCAAATTAAATTCGCAAAAAAAATCAAAAAATGAATATTACGTTTCAAAAAAATTACAGCATTCTTGAGGCATAAAAATGTGCATTTTCACTTAATTTCATCGAAAGCGAATTATTTCTGTGGAAGATAAAAATAAATAACTAAAAAATTGGTTTTTGACGTTTTTCTCAATAATTTTAAGGTTATGTAAAAAAACTATTGAAATAAAAGTTGTAGATCACTCAATTATCTACAACTTTTATATTAATTTTTCTCCGATAGGAGGTCTACTTTTGCCAGAAATCGTAAAAAACCACGTTTCACCCATAACAACACACCTTTTCGTACCCCCAACCGACTTCCGGTTATCTGTTGCGATCCAATCGATTTTTCCCCATTTACATACTATTGATTCTAAATCTTCCCACCACCCATATACTGCTGAGATTTTTTTTTCCAAAAATTATTGGCACTGGTCTATCTCTAGTCGAGTGCAATTATACATAAAAAGTATAAAATGCAACGAGGTAGAACTCTTTGAAAAAATGACGGAACCCAGTTATAATGAATGGATTTTCATGATTCTTTTTTGCATTGAGTTTCTAATACCAAGAAAGTTTATCCTTTAAAAAATTGCTGCTTTTTACCTCTCAAGAGGGGTGGGCAAAAAAGTAAAATAGTAACCACCGAATCTGATACACAGGGTGTCCCAGATTTAAATGGACATACTCTAGTGGAAGGTAGAGCACACTCAGCTGAGTTCAAAACACCTCTATACTTACCGTTGAATGTGAACCGTTTTTGAGATGCGGGGTGTTTTATGGTTTTTGACCAGAACTTTTGACCAGAACATATTTTTTAAATGGCTGCACATATTTAGATGAAATTTGGTACACGTATTATACTCTTTTAGGTTAATGGACAGCTTAAGTGATTTTGGAAAAATTCCAGGACCGACCTCCATTTATTTAATATGGCTCTTAGGGTCGTTACCATCACACTGTATATTATTTTATGGTAAATGTTAGTAAATTTATAAAAAGCCTATGGACCAGTTTATAAAATAATGTCATAATATTTGATAACACGTTTATGGTTATTCTTCAATAATGAATGGGCCTACCCCTTTCAGCGGGTGCGACTAATAAAAAAGTGAACTGTATATAGGATGAAAAGAAAAAATGTGTCGGAAACTTACCCAGTAGGTTCGATGGGTTCTCCTTCTTCGATGTCGGTCCCGGCAATAGGAGGGACAGAGGAGGGCCAAAAGGAAAATACGCAAATCCCCGACACACACAATTAATGTATGGCAAATTATTAAATTAATTAAAGAAAAGAAATTATTATAAATATTATAATTCACTTGTTACTAAAACAAAACTATAACTATTCAGCGGCGTGAGTGACTATATATCTATCTAAGCTTACTCTCTTACCGTACGAGTCGCGCTCGACCCACACGCTGCTAAAAAAACTAGTACTAAAAACTTCTTAGTATTATACTATAAAAAAAACCAAAACATATATTTATTTCCAGGAAGGGCGCGTAACCAAATAAATTTTCAAAAGTATTTGAGGACCAAATTTGACATTCTACAAATAACACAATCCAGTTGCTAACATCATTATTTTATTAATTTTAATTAAATACACCATAGAAGAGGTTGTTATTTGTTTTTGTGTTGACATTTAGTGTTTTTCCGTCTAAAATAAAGCACATTCCATTTATTTCACGAATAAAAAATAAGTAATAAAACGACGCGATTAACACATGACATTGTTGCATTAAAAATCTCAAGTAGGCACATGTCAAATGTGTAATTTTACAAATAATAATTGGCTGCTCGCTCTTAGTAATTATTGAAATAAGTGATAAAAGACCAGTTGTTAAAACTAAAAATTTTAAGGTGCCGTTTCAATTTATTCGAACCAACGTATTTTAACATATGAATTTTCCTACATATTTTTTATACAAATACTTTGACATTTCTTTTTGTACTGTTTCGACAAATCACATAATGAGAGTGTCCAAAAACATATTTAAGAAAGTTGAAGGTATTTAATACCATAAAAAATAACATGTATCAGTAACAACTCAACTATTTCGCAAAAATATCTAAAAATACCAATATCTCAAAAACGGTGAGACTTTGCTTATGGGTAAATATGATCATATAGGTTCCAAACGACCCCAACTATCTCTCAGTGAAAACTTTCTATCGATGTAGCAAACACCCTGTATATAAATATTATATATCTGTTTTTGTTGACAACCTGCTCTCGACCTGTTCACCTTCTTATTTTTATGAAAAAATTACCCTCAGGCGAGATATCAAAACGGCATTTTTAAGACACATAAATAAACTTACGAGTCAGTCGCGTAGCCAAAATTTTGGATTGAGAGGGACCCAAAAGGATTGGAGCATTAAAATTGCCAAAGGAATTTTTAAAAATGATTATATTTGACATTTTTAAATAATTCTAATTCTGAGTCAGATCTGCAGTCAATGGTTGCCAGGGGGTGCTCGGCAACCCTTGGGGACATTTGAGTATCCACTGAAGAAATTCTAACATTAACTATGTGGAATTATTTTGCATATTTTTCTAAATTATAACGGCATTGGCACCACCCCCTGGACTCCAATTAGTACCCCCTACAGTTTGTATTTGACTACATGCCTGCTGTCAGTTGATAAAAAATAATTAATAATTAAGTAATCACTGTTATTTAATAAAACATTTTCTTATAGAATTTTGCAAACAGGAGAAACACTAATCTAAGAAAAATAAAAAAGAACATCCATCGATAATAATATTAATTTCCAATTTTTGCAATCTTTTGATAACTTACATTTTGGTTATATAGAAATTTAAAAAAATTTGAAATGAATGTATCTACTTAATAGAATAGATAGGAACTAGTCAATAAAAATTAAAATCTAATTTAATCATCAATATTAATCTTGTAATTCTCTAGTAACCCACGTCTTGTTGTAGTAGAGAACAATGTGCTTTACACTGAACTTATTTACAAAAACCGTCTGAAACTATTATATTCAAAAGGATTCACCTTGATTGTCTCCAATTTCTACTGAAAAAAGCTAATTTCAATAATTTTTAGTAAAATTAGAATTAACACCTACACCTATAATTTCGGGGGAGGCTCGGGCCTTCAGCCTCCCCCTCTGGTTATGCCGCTGAAAAGAACCTAAACATTCTAAAACTTCATTTCGACATTCGTATGCGTAAGTATCAACTCCATTTCGATCTACAGTTTCTAATAATACCGATGATGAGCTTAAAACAAGCATCTGTAAATAAATTTCACAAATCAATAAGATTCGCATCTTCTTAGTTTTCAATTTGTGTAATATCAGTTGGTTTTGTTGTAGTTTATAAAAACCATTGTACAATTTGATTAATTCAAGATATAGTTAAATGTAAGTGTATATTTATTTTTTGTCCTTATATAGTCTTTAGTTTTTATGTTTATCATAATATTTAACCCCCAACACAAAAGGAGGAATGTTATATGTTTGACGAGTATGTTTATAAATCTGTGTGTCTGTCCGTGGTTTCTTATCTCTTCAACAGATGATCCGACTTTGATTGGCTGTCTTATTGCTTCTTGTAATTCCATATAGCATAGAAATATATACTATATTATACCTAGTTTTTATTTATTTAAAATTAGATTAGATTGGATATAAATTAAAAGTAATGTAAAAAAAAATTAAAAGAAATTATCAATCTTTGAAAACACGGTTACTAAAAATTGTGAAGTAAAATTTAACTGTCGTTCAGTTAATTCCACTTTATTACCTACACCAGGATATATATCCAGTGCTAGTTTAAACATTACAACATATATCTTAGGGCAATCTAACTTGTGGGACTTGCCCTAAGATATATGTGGGACAAACATGTAGAAATTTAAAAAAACGGATAATGGAACATAAAACATCTTTTGGAATAATAAAAATAATTCTACCTTTACAAATCACCTTTTGAAATAAAAGCACTTATTTAACGACAATTTTGATATCGTTTATACAGCTAGTAAGGGATCAAAGTTGTGGTTACTTGAGAGCTTAGAAATTAATAGGTATAAAAACTGTAAAATTTTACTTAACGATCAATTAGACATAAATAATTCTCCACTTGTAAATCTATTTTAATTCCATTTCTAAGTAGTGTAATTTATATTATTAGTAAATAATTACAAAGGGCTTGTTCCATGATATTCTTTTTATATAGGTTTTATACTTTTTCATATAGTACTCGATATTTTCATTATGCATTTAAAATTTCGTATTATTAACCTTTTCCGTTCTCGAGATATAAGGAGTTGAAGTTAGTAATAGTTGCAAAAACCGAGCGCTCATTTGTGACGTCACTATACGTAAGTGACGTAAGAAAAGTGGCTCTCTGGGATCTTTCAAATTTAATCTGAAAGATCGAAAAACATGGAATTTTCAAACGCTGGTAACTAAATAAATACGTCGAGTGGAAGTTCATTCTATGTCTCTACGGAAAGGAGAAGGTCGGCGATGAATTCTAATCGTAAATTGCAGGACGAAAATCGAAAATTCGTCCCGACAGGAGCGAGAGAAAATTGTAATTTTTTGACATTTCACCAAATTGTAATCCCCTACTGTCAAGTAGTGAGCAAAACAAACAATACTTCGAAAACACTTATAATTATAACAACAAAGGAGCATCAAGTCTATTGAGATCGCCGACTATATCCGTATAGTGACGTAGCGCCTGGCCACGCCCCATTTTCGCGAGACGGAGATTTGTAATAGTTTTTAACATACTAAACGTGCGAATAAGATTCTGATATTTTGCAGATCCATTATTTTATACTTGCACTTTCGATTTATGAAATAAAAAAAAATGCTGAACAAGCCCATTGCATGCAAATTAGTTTTCAGGTAATTCAATGTCATGTATTTAAGGTCCAATAAATTCAATTTGTAAATAGTGTAGTAGTGCACTCATCTGATAAAGCTAATGTTTTAGCGAAACGATCGTCATGTTGACGTAATATACAGATTCGGAAAATGCAGTTTAGGGTATAGGAATAACGATGTAATTGACCACGCCCCGCTAGTTCCATAAATCGTGAAAGCAGAGGCACACAATGAATTGAATTTAGTACGGCATGAACTAAGGATGCGTGCGGACGTAGGTAATAATTTCTAATACGAAACGAGACAATATCTCTTCGTCAAAAGCGAAGAATTTATTTGTCACATTTTTGACAAATAATTTCTTCCATTGAAAGCATTTCTGCAGTTTCTTCTTTAGCCGTAAATGCTATGGGAATAAAATAATAATTCTTATTAAAACCGAAATGAAAATAGGACATTAATATAAAATTAAATAACTCGGAAACTAAAATCAACTAATAATTATCAAAAAAATAAATTATTCTTATTAAATTACAAAAATAGAACATTAAAACATGTTTGTACGCGGTTTCCTTTAAAAAGCCCCACAGAAAGAAATCATGGGGTGCTAGATCAGGTGACCTAGGGGGCCATTTTATCATTCCCCTCGTAGCTATTAAACGATTGGGAAATATTTTTTCCAGAAAATTAATAACAGTTAAGTATTGTGACTTGGGAGCCGTCTCATTGAAACCAAATGTCGTCAAAGTTGACAGGAAGATTTTGAACTGCAGGAATTATTTGGTTTTGTAAAAGCTCTAAATATGTATTTCCATTTAAATTGCCATCGGTTAGCAGTGGGCCTATAATATTATGATTGTCTAAAATTCCCGTCCAAACGTTCAACTTTTGAGGATACTGAGTTCGCACAGCAACACTCAAATGTTTATTTTTCCGAGACCAATATCGTACTACGGATGGATTGTGTTTCCTATGTAATGAAAAGGATGACTCATCTGTAAACAATATATTCTTCAAAAAGTTTCATTCTCATTCACTTTATTTATCATGATTTCATAAAATTCAATCCGTTTGAAATTGTCCTCGGGAAATATTTCTTGCATTGTTTTAACTTTAAAATAACTGTTCTCATTTCTTTTCAAAATATTTCTTACAGTTCTTTCCTTCATGTCAACTTCATCAGCAATTTGCCCGCTAGAACAAGGTTCACTAGTTTCAACAAGTGCACAGACATTAGTTTCGCGAATTTCACGTTCTTCGCTCATTTGTTGATGACGGGTGTTCGGGTTGACAGCATTTTTTACAATAATTCACGACACACCCGAAATTCTCAAATTTTTTAATAATGTATGAAATTATGCTAGCTGAGGGTATTGGCCTGTCTTGATATGCCACAGTAAATTAATTTATTGTGTCTTCAGTGGAATGGCCCCCGAAGTACCACTTCACAATTTGCACTTTTTCTGCAGTTGTATAAACACGCGGCATTTTAATAACGAAATTGAGATTCATTTATTTTATTCCCACGCGTCTAAATAGCTACGCTATTAAAAACAGAATGGGTGCGCTGTTCTCAACTCGGTCAAGCGATATCGCTATTGTTTTATACCAATGCCCTGCACTGTTCTACCACAAGGTGTGGTTTATCTGCGCAGAAACAAGTTTACGTACCTTAAACTAAATTTGCTGAATCTGTATGTGAAAACGTTCAAAACAATTTAGTGTTTTTTATTTCATAAGTTTTTGTTCAACTCTTTGGTATATATTCCACATATATAAAAATCATAAACATTGGTTACGTTACTAAAGAGAAACATTTTTTTCTTCAAACTTCGATTAATTTATTTATTTTAAAAACCAGAGGGGGTAAAGGTGTAATATCTTGTAGAATAATTCCTCTTAGTAATGTGATGTCAAGGTAAAAATATCAGCCCAATTTCCCGAGAGACATCCAGCCCATGCTTATCCTGCTACACTCTTTGTAACCCATATTTTGAGATCGCGTTTATATTTATTTTTTTACATAATTTTGTAATTATGTCATATTTGTAGTGTGTATTAGTTTTATGCAATTTTGCTAATTTGGATATATTTTGATCCTGTAAAAGTCTATGGTAAATAAATTTACCATTATTATTATTATTAGCAAGTGAGCAATGAAAATTGGGCACATCAAGTTTAAATTCGAAAATAAAATAAATAATTTACTAAAAATAAATGAAGCCAATTGATCCAATTCTCAATAAATTCAGGGCAAGAAGTGATAACCTCAAATCTCAGATCAAAAATGTATTGCAACGCAACGTAGGTACATCACGCAGATCGCGTTATGTGCTGAAAAAAGAACCCTCCGGTGTCCGACTTTATAATACTTATCAATTGGCAAGTTTCAGTCTGAAATGAACTTACGACTCGGTCAGTGGAGTAGAGAGTGAGTTGCATGTTCAAACCATTGGATGCGCTCTTCAAGCATCGCACGCGAATCGCTACAAAAACCTTGAAGCTACTGAACAATACGTTTGTTGCGGGTCGCCGGCAAAACACGTTTAAGATTTCAACAATTAAAAATTTTCGCAAAAAAGAACGGTTCCGCTAATGAAACGAAAATTAAGTGAGTAGTTATTAGATTGGATCAGAACAGATATGACAAAGTGAAAACAGTGTTAATTGGAACTGAAATGAAAAGGCAAAGCTATGATCACACTTTCAGTATTTGGTGGTTAAGCTGTTGAGCTTTGCTAGTGAAAAACTATCTGCTTAGTTTTGTGTGCTGTAGTTGTAGTGAAAATAAGGTATGGATTATGTATCGATTTAAAAAATATATGCGTTTAGGATTTTTTATTTAGCGTTAAAAATTGTTAAACCTGCAAGTGGATTTTTTAGGTAGCATAATCAATCAATACTATAATAAGTAATCAACAATTGATTCTATTAACGTCTAAAATTAACTGTTAATAAAATAAAAGTAAAAATACAGCCCATTTGAAACAATCATTATGAAATCATCCTGCATTAAATATATACAGAATTTAGCATTTCCTATTAAAAAAACTAATAAATTGAATTAATTAATACGCGTTACAAATAGTTATCTAGAAGCAAATTTGCATTTATTATTTAATAATTACAATTACGCAAAACCGGCATTATAAATATTATCTTATTAAGTACCTTCCTGTAAGATTAGAAAAAAAATTGTTTTAGATATGTCTTACATAAACCAAAATCTATTACTCTTAAGGTGGCCATTCCCTAGAAAGAGACATCCAATAGAGAAATATTTATTATTTTTGGCCATAACTTTTTTTTCTTTCCGCGTGTATTTAAAACAACTATACAAGTACCTAAGTAGAACCATAACAAGACTATTATTATGAATTTTCGTTCAATAATTTCATCGGGTTGCAAAATAGCTAGATTTAAATTTAAAAATTACGTTAATATTCCTATTTCGTAGTTTTAAATCGAGCTATTTTGCAAACCACTGAAATTATTGAGTGATAATTCATAGTAATAGTCTTGCTATGGTTCTACTTAGGTACACTTATAGTTTTTTTAAATATACGTACTAAGAAAAAAAGTTATGGGCCAAAATAATAAATATTTCCTTATCGGACGTCTCTTTCTAGGGAATGGCCACCTTAAATAGAATACAAACATTTTAAAACGTACATCTTTAAACTAATCTGAGAACACTGATATATAAATTAGTTAACGTCAAACTAAAACAACGCTTTAAAATCTTTGAAAAGAACTAGATTTCTAGCCAAGAGAAAAAATATGGGTACTTTTCTCATCAGGTAATATATTTGATTTGATTTAGTACATTTTCTTCATAGCCTCAAAATTTTGGGGTAATTCAAATCTTAAACTAGGCTCTTTTGTCCATAACTCCAGATACAAAATTCAGAAAGAATACTTGTTATCTGTGCTTGCGACATATGACGTCTTTGGTATCATGTCTAGGAAGTCAGGGGTTAAATACCCCTATTGCTTCTTACCCCTAAACTCTCAGACAATATTTTTGATATTTGAGGAGACATTTCTATATTCCTTTAACAATTTCCTAAAAAAGGTACAGTACACGTATGGATAATTGAATTTACAAAAAAAATTACACAAAAAGCGACTTAACTTTTTCATATTTATATTTATTTAACATCATTTTTTAAACTAAACATTAATACATATTTATGTTGATTATGATAAGGAACTGTATAAGTATATTAATAAGTGTATCGAGAAACTCTATACTTATGTACACAGAAAAAGAGTTTCAAAAAGTGATAAAAATAAAGAATTTAAAAAAAAGTATGTGATGCACCATATGCCGAAAGATTTGGACATGTGATTTTACGATTTTCCGTGCTATTACTGCATATTTAACCCAATACAGCTGATCTGGGATCAACCAAAGAGAGAGTAGTATTAAAGCACACCTTCCTTAAGTTTAGTGATAAAGTAAATATTTCCAAATACTAGAAAATGCTGAAAATGTTTCACTGTTGAACTGCTACATTGTTTATATTATGAGCTATGGCCATGAACGAAACAAATAAAAACAAATGCAATATGGAATATTATATGCAGTGAAGTGCTGAAAAGAAGGGTGAAAACTTAAGATTGAAAGCTCATTCCGTTTAGTAAATAGTTTTGCTGCCTGACTTATCGTTGAAATTTCCCATGCAAGGTTATTTTTAGAACCTTAAGACATAATTAAAAAATGTCGAATATCTTCCTTTTTGCATTTTTATTGAAAAGTCAATGAATTTATCAAATAAGGAATTAGTTTATATATTTTTAATTTAAATAGGTATATGGAAACAGTTTTTTAATATCTTAATGTGAAAATGTTTACTACCTAAAACTGAAATATAATTAATTCTGCTACATGAATTTGATGATGTAGCCTGTGTTAAGCCTTAGAAGTAAAACCTAATAAAGCAGAAACTTTAATTAATAAAGTGAATACAATAAACAGTAGTGCAATGGGCAAAGACGTGTTAGTGGCGAGCACGGTGATCCCCAGCTCCGACACTAGCAATGTAATGGATGTTTTCTGCGTTTTTTCGAATGTTTGTAATCTTCTTTCTGATAAACTTGACTTTGAGTTTTGGAGTTAACTAATAAGAGTGGTGTGTTTATGCTCAATTATTCAACCTGTGCTAATATTCAAGATCCACTGACAGATGTCCAAAAATGTTCTTCGGTTATTAAAAATTGACGAATATTACAGCTCATGTGACTTTTCGTCGTCTATAACTCTTACATTATATAGATATATTTTCATAATTTGCTACATAGTTAATGACAGAAAAGTTGCAGATTTGTCTGTTTTTCTCATTACCATTATCATCATCTGTTAATGTATTTCTAGTACTAACACAGCATAAATACATGTAATCATAAACAATTATTACAGACCTTTGTTCTTGAATTTTGCTGTGTTCTTGCCTTTTTATCAGGAGTTTGTTTCATTTGTAAGACACGAGATGTCAATTATGAAATTTTGGGTCAATTTTTCCTATTTTTTTAGTCTTATTTTTTGTTAAGATGAATTTCCCACATGAAGATTCTTGGGAATCTATGTATGTACCTATTTAAAAACATGTTGATTAATGAAACCGATTCTAATAATTTAAGAAATCATCACTTTCGTAATATCATTAATAAGTAACAAAGAAAACGATGGGAAACTTGAGCCACTTCTGATGTTACGTTTAAAACTTAGGATTATTTTATTCTTGATATATAAAAGATAAATAAAGATAAAAAGAAGTTGCCTTGGAACAGCGAGATTTTTTTACCTAATTCTGGACATCATAAAGTATCTGTAGACAAATTCTTAATTTTGGCCGAGATACTGAAGCCATATTTTTTGAGTTTTGAGGTCATTACTTCTGGAAAACGCATCATAGAGCAACAAGCCTTGCATCAAAATACAGGTGTTTTCATATACTTTATAAGACGGCATAAAATAATAATTTTTTGGCGTGCTAAAAAATATGTTTTTTGATGCCTCCACTATGAATTCTATTATTTTGGTTCCTATTTAAAATACAACTCGTAAGTCACTTAAGTGGAAGAGTGTCGTATAGATAAATTTCGCCCTCTAAAATAAAGGCGTTTATTATTATTATTAAGTAAATTACCTCCCATAACCAACAAAGCAATATCAAATAACAATAAATGTTGATCTGCATAATACCATATTCACTTGGGTGCTAAGTTCAAACGCTGTTGTGACAACTTGGATTAATGTAATGAGTTAATTACAATGGACTTCCCTTTAAGGAATCCGTGTTACAGGAATAATTTGTTCCTGCAGGACTAATAAATTTAATTACTGTTTTTCAACCACCTAGGAATTTAAAGTTTCAAACATTTGTTTATATTAAAAATAATAGATATCAGCCAAAATGAAGCATATAAAAATAGATGCATCGCTGCAGCAAAACCGAGGTGTAGTAAGAACAATTAGTATTAACAAATTCCCTGATATGAAGAAATTATATCGTTCAGTTCTGTGTATAGTACTTTCCTTGATATACAAAATTACTTCGTTTAATTAACGATAACGTAATTAAGATTTCACTTCTAATTTAAAATAATTTTTAATTAGTAGATACATATTTTTTAATTTTGTGTGACAAAATTGCAACCAACAGCGAATTACTCAATTTACTTTGGTTCTGCTCATATGTATGGACGCTTTTACTTTCTTGATTGTTATTAAATTAACTTGACGTGTATTCGAGGATTTTTCGGTCAGTTTAATTGAAAATTACTATATTTTCTTACTTTTCGGGTTATTAAGCATCAACAGAGGAAATTAATATCATTATTAAATTTTTCTACACTAATTTTACATTTTAGCTCTATCTCATTTGAGTATTTTGACGTAATTGGCAGAGATTCTTTAAAACACTCAATTGAAGTAGATCTAAAATATAAAATTATTTTATTTTCAATAATCTTACATACAAGGAAAGGGTAAGAATTATTAAAATTCCATATCCATTTGATTTAATTGGAAATATGTTCCATTACACTATGAAAAATCAAATATCGAATAAAAATATTGCAAACACGATAAATTCTGTTAAATTAAAAAAATTTATTTCAAGAAGGAAATACAAATTTTACCGAAATATTTAGACAAATCTTAAAAACCCTATAAAATATCTTATACTTAAGCTTGGCGTTAAATGTTTCGGATGTTTTCGTTAAACGTTTCGAATGTTTTGTTAAATATTTGACCGTCATCAGATGATTTCTCATATCTGCCTGAGGTAACAAGCTGGCTTAATCACACGTAGGCTTTCGAATCCTAATACATTTTTTATTTTCTTCAGAGAAGTTCGTGAATTAATTTCTAGAATTTGTTAAAGTGTGGAGTTGGCACCAAAGTTATAAAACTATTAATAACTTTGTTAAATCAAAGTTCACAGACTTATTTCATAAGCCACAAGACAAACAATCTCCCTTAATAACGGGAATGTCACTATATGAAACTAAAAAAATCTAAATTGTGGCCAGTGAATACTATTTTGTGGGAATAATAAAATCGAAAGTTGTTAAAACCTATCACGTGGGATATCAAATGAAAGGATTTGAAAAGCGAAAAATATACATGTTCACGTAAACTACATCACGATAGAATATGTACCCGTACGCAAAATGCCAGCCAGGAAACGCTAGTCGAGAAAAGCAAGTTACTTTTTTATTACTATCTAGCACGAGATCAAGTTTGTTATGGTGCATATACTTATTGTTGTAACAAAGTTGGCCTACGTTAAAACTAGTTGTAGTTTATCTTCCAAGTACGGCACCAGCTCCAGAAATGCAGTATGTTGAAATTGTATTTCAAAATCTACAATAATATCAGAATTAAAAGTTTTACGGGGTGTATCCTGCTTTAAATCAAAAGCTTTGACTTTTATGAAAATTTCACGTGTTGGAACTATTAAGTTCATATATTTCAGAAATTAATCAGTTGACATGAAATTAAAGAGCTGTGTATCAAGTGTATCTTCGTGTCTTCCATGATGCGTGATTTAAATCGCTATGTTTCTTTCATGAGGATAAATGAAAACTAATTAACAAATGAGATATATGTTTATTACTGTCAGACCAAATCTAATTGTTCTTGTGGTAGATACAGATTGGAAAAGTAATTAGCACTTATATTAATATTCATGATATTTTGAATTTAAGAACAGAAAGAAAATTGGCGGTGAGACTTGAACAGTGTTAAAACAGTCCACTACAAAACATGCTATAAAATGTTTATTATCTATTATATTTAACTTAGGGTCAAATATTAATTATATATGTTAACCTTAACTATGAAATTAGTTCTAAAAGAATATTGTAACTATTTAGATTTGTGGTATGTACAGTGTGGTTACTTGAAACGTTATGCTTTGTTGCCCCTGGTGGCATAAATATTTTTTTATACAACCTTGAACGATGTTCATTTAACGAGCGTAAAGCGATTCGTAAATAACTACATTTTGTACAGAATTTCATTTCGCATTGGTTGCTAGGCAACAAGAGCTATATGAAATGTTTTATGTTGGGTCACTGTAAAGTGAAGGGCCTGTACCCCCTACTTTTTGCGGTTTTACAGCAACTGGAAACTCTTTCGCCGACGTTTTCACCAATTCGGACCTGTACCAATCAAAGCGGGAGGAAATTCCGCGTCGCTAGATATATATTTCGTCGAGATATTCATACGGGTTTTTCGGTTATAAACGTACAAGTCTGATATCTCTCTTGCAACAGATACATTATAGCGGAATGTTCAGAATGTAGCAAAATCGATTTCGCGAATTGTCAAAAAATGTCATTTTTGGTTCACTCATGCCGAACTGAATTTTCGATTTCCCAGTACAATAGACTATGTCGACAAAATGCTTATATCCATTTTTCGATAGAGACATCATGTAGCCTTCCAGTCGCTGTATTTATATAGTTAGAAACGTAACTATATGAAGTTTAAATCGATAAATCCGACGACTTTCATTTCATATTCCAAGAGGACTTCTCGCTTCAAAACGAGCACTGGGGTACTTTTCTTAAATCCTTTGAACTTTTTGGTAGATATTTTAGATTCTAAAATTATCTCGAAATTATTTATACGCGACTGACGTTTAAAAATTATAAAATTTTACCATTTTGCCTCTATTTTCGGCGATAATTACGGAAATTCTTTTCTAATTTCTTTTCAATTTTCTGTCAGATATTTTTTACTCTAAAATTACTTCGCGATTATTTCTACATGACTAATGTTTAAGTTGTAAAATTTGAACATACATAAAACACACGAAAATTACAGTCAACTTATTTTCTCTTAAAATAATTTTTGGTCTTGTTACATTTTTATTTTTATAGTGACTGCGACTCCAAAATAATATTAATAATAAGATTAGTTAACCTAGTCATTGGATGAAATTTTATTTGTCATCTTTGTTAAAGCATGTCTCTTTACAAAAATCAGCTGCGTAAATATAACCATATGCTTTGTTGCATTTGTTTGTTTTGGTTTGATTGAATAAAGCAGAATTTTCAACACACTAAGACCAGTTAGATATTTTATATAACTTATTTAATAGCTTATTTAAGAAATAATAAATAAATATTAGATACTATACTATTTAGTATTGAATTATGGAAGCGTATAGAGGCCATAACGAAAAAAGGATTAGTTGTTTAGTTTAATAAATAATGAGACTTAAAACGTCAAAATTGCAGCATAAGTCGAAATTTCGCTTTAATATTTTTGACTTATTATGTTAAAATTTCAACACGTTAAGTCGAGATTTTATATTATTGTTTTTGTGGCTGCAATAAGCCTCAGAACTCAACAAAAGTAGGAACAAACAATGCTGTTTTATTTATTCTGTAAACCCACTATATTTATATTTTGTGATGGTTAAGGTAAGTAAGCACTACATAGAAAAACAGAATTATGAATTTGTTTCAAATTAATAAAAAAAGGTCTTGTTGAAATCTTGAAACTGCATAAATGCATAGCTACATTTTATGGTAACCAACTGTTAGTTTAATTCTATTGAAACCTTTAATCCATTCTAATAGATTTTAGATATTCCATTCGACAGTAAAGCAAAATAAATATTTAATACTGGTATCGTAGCCGCACTAGGACAATATGCAACAAGAATAAATCTTATTTATTTTTAAGACCAGTCCCACTCCAGGATAAGAAAACTAATTTCTAGAACTAAACGTTATGACATATAAGCTGTCTCTTCATACCTGGTATTTTTTTAATTTCCTATTTTTTTTTTTAAAGGAGGGGTTCTCAATGGGCTCATCTAGTATATTGCTTTTATTATATATTCTGCAAGATCTTTTGATCTTAGAGTGAAATGCAAAAAAATAGAATTTTCTGCAGTCTCTATAGACTTCAAAATTAACCAAGAACGTGCTCTCATATGAACAGCTGTGTGATGTCATTTACTCCTATGGTAATATAATATAACTCAAAGTGTGCTTTTGATAATAGCTGATATAAATGTAACATAAAGTAACACGAATTGTGTGAATAATATTAACTACTATACATATGATTTCATAATGTTAGAATGTTCCTTTCTTATGAAATTTACTTTACTCTTTATTCATCATGTGTTAGTGTTTTTTATATAAAACAAATGTTTCTTTACATCTTACTCATTATACAACTATGAGATTGCTTGTCATTATTGATCCGATATTTTTATTGATAGGTAAGTCTGCCTTTAAATCGTCGGATTCGCAGATTAAACGTATCTTCGAGACAAATTTTGGGAGTAAATGACGTCAGAGTTTCCTGCACATCGGTTCATGTTTAAAACATTAATTATCACACTGATCTCGAATTTTCAGTGTTGTAATTATTCGACGATTAAGTCGTATAAACGTACTAAAGTATGCAATATGAAATTTGACTAAATGATCCCATTCGACCAGTATGTATGTTTTTAATATTCACTCAACGATTACTCCGGAATACCTTAGGCGACTTCTATGAAATCTTATGCAAACTGTAGACTATAACTCGGTGGCAATCCTATACTAGTTCCATCAAGCTATGTTTAGTATAAAGTGAGGGAAAAGAGGGAAAAAGCATTTTCTATGCAAAAATATTCTAAATTGTTTTCGGAGTAGGTGATACCGAATCTGATGTCAAAAGTTAAATGTTCAAAATGGCGAATCTAACAGTGCCGCTATAACTGCGTAACTTTTGCAGATTTACATGGAATTGGACCACTAAAAAGACTGCATTTAAAAAATGTATTTGTTGCCATTTATATATTTTTGATGATATACTACAAAGGAAATTTCGTTAACAATATTGATGCAATAAAAAATATACTATAAATTCAAGCTTCAAATGTATATCGTCTAACTTTAAAGAGGTGGTTAGGCTAGCGTGACCTTTCCACAGTGTCAAGTCTCAAATCTAAGCAGCAGTATATACAGAGTAAGCTTATGATTAAAACACAAATCGGGGATCCATCCCAGAGTCGGCACGAAATCTTAAAAAAAACCGCTGCCTAAGGAATCACTAGTTCCATATCCAGATTTTCCATCCAAGTCTGTTGAAAAGAAAACATGTTGACTACATTTGCACTCTAGTATGTGGAAATTATTGGTCATAGAATGTTGATATTTGAGGCAGATGTCATAAAAAAAATAAGGTGTTTGTTTCTAGTTTATACGCCAAAAATTAAGTTTTTGAACCTAATTTTCCCAATTTACAACCTCCTCTCTTTAACGGAATCATCTCAATAAGACGTCATTACAATACATACGTGCACCATTATTCATTTTATTTTATTTACCTTTACTTACCCACCAACGGAATCATCTCAAAATATAATCTAGTTCCAGATGTCGTTATAATACATACGTGTACCAAATTTCAAGCGAATATCTCAAATATATTTTATTAGCCCCTTTAATAATGGAGTGGGGGTAGTGGAGGGGTTGAAATATGTTATAAAATATCTGAGGCCTTGGCTACTAGTGTACATCAAATCCCAAGTTTCTGTACTCTTACCAGCTTGCTTTACTTATTTTCCCATATCTGCCCCTATTTAACCCCAACTCCTCAACGGACTCATCTCAAAATATAATCTAAATACAGATGTCGTTATAATATATATTATGTATCAAATTTCAAGTGAAAATCTCAATTTTATTTTAACAACCCTTTTAATAATGAAGTGGGAATTAAAAAATATTATAAAAAATCTCAGGCCTTAATTTCCAGTATATATAGCAAGTCCCAAGTTTCTGTACTCTTACCAGCTTGCTCTACTTATTTTCCTATATTCACCCCTATTAAACCCCCAACGCTTCAACGGAATCATCTCTAAATGTAATCTAATTCCAGGTGTCGTTATAATATATACGTGCAATTTCAAGTGAATCTCAATTTTATTTTATAAACCCCTTTAATAATGGAGTAGGGGTGGTACGGGGAGGATAGAAATATTATAAAACAATCTGAGGCCTCCACTTCTGGTGTGTACACTAAATCTCAAATTTTTGTACTCTTATCAGCTTGTCTTATTTATTTTCTCATATTTACCCCTAGTTACCCCCCCAAGCCTTCACCGGATAAGTTCAAAAAAACAATCCAGTTCTAGATCTCATAATAGTACATGCGTGTTTATAAATTTTTAAGTCAATATCTTAAACTGTTCCAGAGATATCGTGCACACAAAAAAAGTTACAGACCGACAGACAGATTTTTTTTTCTGCTCAAATTTAAAATCTCGACGTTTCGTGACATTCTAAACCTATTTCAACAACAACAAAAAAATTGATTTTTTTTTACCATTACCATACTTTCACTCTACTATGTGGATGTGGAAGTAACTAGCTTAAGTACTACATTTAGTAAATTATTATTAATAATAATATTCTAGAAATACATAAAAAATAAAGATTAAAAAACATACAAGCAAGAGAAATTCAACAAAATAATTGTATGTTCATGATGCCTCCTGCTGGAGGTAGATTAATAAGACTACTACGCTAGTTCCTGCGATTTTCTCCAAACAATCTCAACTATTAAAACTAATGTCCTGTTCTTGCAAAGGTTCATGCTGCAACAACCACTGTGATTGCCTGAAGACAGGAATGTCTAGTGAAAATAGTGCATAAGTTTTTGACGATGATGTTGACGATTGCATTAATGCGACTAAACAGTCATTTGCTAGTATAACTGCTTACGTGTAATACGATTTATTTTCTATTAATAAAAAACTTGTCAGAACATTCACAATATATTTTATTTGCTACGACTTCTTTCCTCACTAGGTATCAGCATACCAGACCTACAATGACCACATACATGGCGTTATCTGTATTGAACAGAAGTCCGACGCCATTTTGTGTCTTCAGAGTTGACGAAATAAAATATAGCAATGATAAAAATTGTAGATAATATTCGGATGATTTAAAATTTTTATTAGGATATTATGTCCAAACGCCAATATTCTTGACTAAAGATGACGGTCTCGGATGATTAGGGGTCGAGCTTGAGCTCTTTGCCCCAATCATCGCTGTAGACCTGGACCGGCCGCGTAAGGGGTGAGCCTGCTTTTTCGCCTATCCCCCCCGCAAATGCGGACGGTATTGGCGATGTTAGCAGACCTCCCCTGGTCCTGGCTACCGGACCATGCCAGCTGGGTCGTTTCTTCTGGCGCTTTTCTGCCTTGGTCTTCTTTCTTCGCTGGCATGTATAGGCTCCCGGGAGCGTCTTTCGTTTGTCGTGAGAGGGAATGGTTGTTACCGAGCCCTCTCGGAGTTTGAAAGGGATTTGGGGGTGTTGACTAGTCGGAAGCCCAGGGTGCCAATTGGCATCATGTGCTCCGATTTCGTCGGAAGGAAATGTGAACTGTGTAGTTCAGGATTGTGTTCGGCCAGAGACGCTTTCTTAGTGTTATGTCCAAAAGAACTCTTTTAAAGAAAATTGACTAAATCCAAATTTTGGCTACCATTTTCCAAGATACGCTATCTCGGTCACAATTTTATGGGTTGAGGAATAATTTGCATAATTTTAATTAAGAAATTATGGAGAATATGTCCGCCAATTCCCTTTATTTATTCGTGATTCAGCAGAATTAACTATCTATTGGAGGTTTTCTTGAACGAATTCGTTTTTCATTATAGTTCAACACTTTGTTTTGGTTTATTTTGTTTTTGTTTGATAATGTTTACTTCTTGTATTGCTACATCTTTTGTTATTTTGTATTTATTTTTTTAACATACACCATTCCAAAGTATAACACCAATTACTGAATGGGAACAATACAGATTTATAATGATTGTAAAAATATTTAATAATATAAAAGTATGTTTTTTAAATTAATGCAGTATAATAGAAATACGGAAATAATAATTTTATATATAATATTTATTGCTATTTACTTTTCATTAGTTATAATGTGCAGTTAATTACTTGTTACGTGGTTACTTCCAATGTATACGTACTTTAATTTAATTACATTTTGTAATCTGTTGGCAAAGTATGTAATTACAAAAATAAATTAACGTCTGAAGAGAGATCTAGGAAAAAATCATAAACATGCCATAGTTTTATTGCCGTGGTGGGTTCCTCGCTTGACCCAGCCTCGATGTCTCTCTAGTTATATTATTATACACATAATCAAGTAAGTTTTATCCAGATTTTCCAATATTCAATGCTACCAATCCTAAATATAAACGCTCCCAAAGCTCGCTGCAAGTAAATATTGACTTATTTGAACTGAATAAAAGCGTTAAGCTTTCTATCTAATTAAATTATTATACTCTTCACAAATATGAAAACAAAAAGTGTATTGCATTTGATCGACTCATATCTAAAAGCGTTAATTTCGCCTGTAAAGAAAAAAAAATATATCATTGTGTTAGCGAGCGAACAACTTTCAAAAACACGATAACTGAACACAGTAAGGCAGTCTAGCTAGACGAAGAACTCTATTGTTTTTATAATTAGATGCAAATGTCGGCTTGGTGACACAGTGCTAAGGTGTTTGACCACAAAGTCCAAGGTTCAAATCCTGGCCGGATATGGATGTTTAGTGGCATTTTTAAAGTATTACCGAGACGGTAGCAGTGGCTTAGACTGCTGTTGAGTGATCTAGTCGCTGTTATCTCTTCTGAGTTCGACTCAGCTGCGGTGGATAGCAATATCGCAGGGAATGGTTGTTGTGTTAATGTCTATGTGTACGTGTCCTGATTGAGAGGTGGAATAGCAATAGCTAAAGTCCGCCAGGACATTAATATTGTTACGCACTTGCGCCCCCTAGGGACTGGTGCCAAAAGCTCAAGAGTCATAGCCGAAATTATGTAGCAGTGGGGATAGGAAGCTGCTGTACCATCAAACAAAGCCTGTAATGCACGTCATCTCTGAGACACTGGTAGTAGTACGTCTCTAGAAGCTTACAAGGATCAAGATTTATACATTATTCTAGACTGTCATGGAAGGTTCTGGACTTCTAGGTTGTAGATGGCTCTAGAGGCATTTTTAGAGTATATAAGCTAATGTAAACAGCCGGAAAAAGTAAGTTTTTAATGAATTGAAGGTTAGAAAATTCGAAGTAAATACGAAGTGTAAATATTAAGTAATAAGTATTGTTAAAGGTTATCTTAGTCAGTAAAAGTGTATTTCAGTTAATAAAAGTATTGGAAATTTTCAGTGAGTTATTGAATAAATAGTGTTAGTTAGTGTGTTATAATTTTTGGAACCCACGGATTTTTAAAGGGTGTTTCCTAGGAGTGAAAACACGTGACTATATAATAAGATCATTAAAATGCAACTTCCTGGAACTGTAAAAGCTCTATAAAATAGAATAAAATAAATATGTTACCAGAAAATACTACAAAAAAAATACTTTTAACTTTTACAAAACACTTCACAGATAAGTACACAATGTGTGAGATTACACCAGAAATGATAAGAAGTATAATTGGTAATTTTTATATGCGACTAGCTTACTGTCAAGCAGTCAATGGAGAACAACTTGAACATCTTGTGTAATAACAAGACAAGTACGGGAAGGGTAGGATAACCTGAAAAATACGAATCCTAGAAAAAAACTTTAAATACAAATGTTGTAGGAAGTTTCCCCGGCTATCTGACTGTGACCTTGTGTTTGACCTTGACCACGACTTCCAAGGCCATTTGAAGGTCAAGCCGATTTTTCAAATGGCACCCCCTACTTTTATCCCCGGAAATGAAATGAGCGAAAAATTTTACGTTCGACAATGACCCTCGGTACTTACAAAATTATGGTGTAAAGACGACCTTTAGAGGTCAAATTTGTAAGTGCCGAAGGTCATATCCGAACATATAACTTTCCGTTCGTTTCATTTCCGGGGTTAAAAGTAGGGAGTTCCATTTGAAAAAATCAACTTGTCCTTCAAATGACCTTGAAGGACATGGTCGCCGTCAGGTAGCCAGGGAAATATCCAACAACTTTTGTATTTGAAGCTTTTTTCTAGGATTTGTATTTTTCAAGTGTCCTACTCTCATGCCACCCGGTATAGTTTTCATCTCATGCATATATAATAGTTGTTTTCGTTTTACCATATGTTTTAGCTACCTACCTATTTCTTCTCTGATTAGTTCGAGAAATATAATGAATAATGGTTAATAAAGAATTAAAATTAACTAAGGTTAGCCAAGTCACAAATTAATAGCAAAACAGCTAATAACCCGCGATTGCCGCTAGAAGCAAATATAGCTACCATGAAAATGACTGTTTTGTTATTCGCCATTTACTTAGACGATGAAAACGTTAATTAGATATTAGTTTATTGGGTAATGTTTTACGTTGGCATTTTTAATAGTTTGTACATGATTGAAATACATTATCAGAAAAAATGATTTCATAAAGCATTTTGTGAGAAAATGCAAACGATAGTTGTCTACTTATAATTTCAGCCACATTCGCTTTCAGTTATTTTATTTAGCACGTGAGATACAAAACGTGTGCGGAAATCAGGTTACCAGCCCAAAATATTTGTCACCGTTTTTGGACAAACAATGATGAGCACTATACAGGCATAGATTTTTACATAATAGCGTTACGGAAATAGACCAAGTAATATACAAGAAGCATTAAACGCAATAAATGACCATCGGTCTTGAATGTCGGTTGTAAATGTCTAAAAAAATGCAACAGAAACGACTTTCTTTTATAAGAATATCGTATAGAGGTTCGAGGCTTCATAACACGTGAAATATATTTTATGTAAAATGTAATAATAGTTTTTGGTTAGGCTATAGTAAATTTAAATATATATTTGGCACAATATTATTTTAAAAAGGCAAACACGTAAATTATATATCCAAGTGCGATTGAATAATGATGTGATAAAACCGTTGCTCCCGATTTATAATTAGATATACAGGGGTGGGGAGGCCAATAGCTTTGTTAACATTTTATTTAGCATCTAATAAAGATGAATAATCAAAATGACCGTCATCCATTGCTAGACAATAGACCAATCATTCCCGATAGATTCATTTAACGTTGTCTAATTCCTTCAAGTTCTGTCCTTATCCGTGCTTCTAAACCATATAATGTATTCGTCTTGATACAACACAAAAATGGTTTTAGATCGGATAACCATGTAATGCCTTCTTATCCATGTGTCCAGAAATATATCATTGAGGTGTTGCACGAAATCCAAAATGTAGTGGAGTACCACCCTGTTGAAACAACAACCCATATAAATCTGAAAACTGTTTTGGGTGCGGTGGAAATACGACACTTTTTATAACTGGAGATACCCATCTGCAATGTCATGATACTCGCTCGCGTCCATGTTCCCATCTACACATTTAGTTTTTGAAGCTGTTGAGTATGGCACTAAGTCATCATTTACCGGTTCTGCCTTGTGGGATATCAAAATATCACACAACGGAGGAGGTAAGTAACGAGGAACAATAATCTTTCTACGAAGTGTAACTCTGCAAAGCAAGTTATTCGCAAAAAAGAGCAAACGAGCTACTTGATCTCGGCAAATTAGAACTAAGGCTAATAACATACTTTTTCACAGGACAAATAATGCAAGCGTACGTAGAGTGTGTTTCGCTTCTAATACCTATTGGCTCCGCATCGCAACGCACATCACCATATCTCGAGCGACAATGGGGCATTTTGCGCTCGAATTACACACATGCTTTTATCTACAATCATTTGCAAATATCAAAATAAGAGAAATCTTTGAGTCGATTTTTTTACTAGAAACCGAGAGTCGTTAACGTTTTATGAGTGTGCTAAGCATGAGACCAAATCTATGAATGTTTTTAAATCTGCTGCTGTTTTTTATGTTTTCATTACTTACGACAAAGAACATGTGTCTTATGGGAAACCAAGTAGAAAATATTGATGTCATTAGAGCATTATTATTTTATGAAAATTGTGTAAGGGCAGATGTATCCAAGAGCTCGTTATCATAGGAGACGTGCAGTAAAGTAACATTACTCAGTAAACGTCAACTTTCTCCTAGATAATAGTTATCTATGCAACGAGTGTGTAAAATAATGCTTTTTTCACGATTGGGAATCCCATGAGTGAAAAAAAGCCACACATGAGTTGAATACAATTTTTTTTTTCTACTGATGTTTGGAAATGTTCTATATTTCAGTACAAAGTTGAGTTAGGAAGAGCCAAACTTTTCCTAACTAGAACCTTCGCACTCGTTTCTAAGCCAACATTCCGTAGTAACGAAATTAGATTTCTTGATCCAACTTATTAATTTATAATTATTATAAAAAAAAATCTATAAATAAGTATATAAATGCCAAATATAAAATTCAAAAATATCTCGGTTTAATCAATTTTCGCCAGTAGAAAAAATCGGCTATCGCCTCGATCAAAAAACCTACGCCTAATACGTAAAAAAAAACACTTTTCCTAATTTGTTGTGCAAATACCAATTTCCTAACTTGTTGCACAAGTAGTCATTTCTGTTACCGAAATAATTATTTATCAAAAAGTATATGTATTTTTCTCTGCGGATGTCTTCGATTATATTCCTGCCTTGTTTTCAGTGATGATTAGACATACCTATTTATTCACTTTCAACTTATTATTTCAATTTGCAGAATACTTAATTGACAGTTCATAAATCTTTTGTTTTCCATGGCACTTATTAAGAGAACAATGAAATTTAAATTTAGGTGTCATGAAACAATAATTTTTTAATGAAAATTTGAACCGATTGTTTTGTAGATCAACTGCTTTCGATCAAACTAGGCTTACTATGTTTTTTCGAATTTGTTTTTAATCGTGGTAGGCTATTCGATCAATCATTCAAGTCAATAGAAGTGGAACTGTAAATTTAAATTTTTATCAGTGTTTATGATTTTGTATTCACGAGACGTATCATCCTCGTTTGCCTGAGGTGTAAATTACTTAGGCCACAGCAATGGAAAAGGATTCGCTCCCGTTTCATTAATTATTTAAGACAGCGTGCAGTTATATTTTACTCCAAAAGGAGTAAGTAAATTACTGATGTATAGTATTTGACGATTCTGTACTAAGTAATTTGTAATTTTTGATAATTACCTAAACTTTTCAGCAAAAATAAAGCGATTGTTTTCAGGTATCTGACAAGTCCTCAACGTCAGTGAACATTAAAAAAAAACATTCAAATTCTATGTCATATATACTTTATACAATATATAATATTACATATAGGTATGCACAACTTGTAATTTATTAAACTTATTGTTAATCATAATTTTAATGATTAACAATAAGCTGTTTTTTGCAAATTGGGTGATGTTATTTAACTGAAAATATGTGTAAGTTGTACATAAATAAATACTTCAGGATTGCTGGAAACTATTTTTGGATACAATTTGAATATAAGGGAGATATCTCCTAATTTGGTGCTTTATCCCCCTCCCCACTAGCCTTACGTGTTGTTCCCTCTTAAGACGAATATAGAACACCCTTTTTACATATAAAGAGTGAGTTTGATGGTGGTATATGGAGCGTAGATCTACGCAGGCGCATGCTATTTAAAACACAATTCAGAAATGTTTTAATAGTGCGTTTTTATAAAGATATTAGTAGGTACTTAAATAAAATTATACGTAGAGTACACCACTGCTTAGTAATGTTAGGAAAGGAACATTAATCCAGAATATGGACAGAGTTAATTGTAATTAGCAAATTTATTCCTTGTTATATTAAACCACTGTCTGTAACCTCATGCATATAGTCATGAAGTCTGTTTGAAGAATATTGTTTGCGTTATTAACATTTCATCTAACGATAACTTGATTGACCTCTTACTTTTGTGATAGTTTATACAGATTGTGATATATATTTTCAGCTTTAATAATAAGATTTTTCTTCTCGTTTTTTAGTACTAAATGTTAACAAAAATATGTTATACAAACTTCTGTGACACTAAGAGGAATATTATATGTATAAATATGTTGGTTTTTCATTTTTTTAAATATTACAAAACACACCTAAAAATAAAAATATATAAACCTGAAATGTTAAATAAAATATTTAACAGTAAAAAACAGAATTAGAATTGTGTTGACCTTTCTGTCGATATTATTCAATTGTCAAATTCACAATGTATACAGGGTATTAGGACATAACTTTTGTCAGAGTGGGAACTACTCCTGCTCACAAAAGTAAGTAAAAAGTAAATAGAGCCATTGGATACATATTCGGCACTCTGATAATTATTCCTAAGGAATCTACGGTTCACTGAAGATGAAGCCTCTTTAGGCTTGAACTGTATGAACAATGTTGAGCTGACACGGGTCGTTTAAAATGCCGCGTTCGTTTGTTCTATGTCAAAATAATTAAGACGACCAATCTAATTCTCTAATTTATTGTTTGAAACTGAAAATAAACTTAAATCCTGTCCTGTATGCCTTAAGGACAGAAATACCTAGCGCTCATACTTCTAAGTAGAGTCCGTATTTCAGGTTGCAATTCCAGAAACGTATTTCGATTTTTGAATTGTATCATGCAAGTCAACGCCATTTTCAGTACACAGAGACGATTGTATTCTGTACCCATCAAATTAGGTAATCAGTTAGTAGCGCTCACTGTTTAGCATTGGGAGAGTGGTCGAGTGGGTAAACTGCAAACGGCATAATTATTTACTATTGCGCACGTTTCGGTTTTGTTTATCAAATGTGTTTCGTTGGTCCCTTCTTAACGTATCGTAAACAATGGATAAAAGACAGCCCTCGGCTAAAGTTGGATGGTACTTGGCTTTATTGTGAAAGTTATCAACAGGTTCTCATCTTGAGAAAAAGCAGTGTGCTAAAACATGTACTTCGGAACATTATGTAAATGGTAGTGTAATTTTGAAAGACATTTATTTTCCGGTTGAGTGGAACTCCTATGAAACAAGAGCAACACAAATTCGAAGGAGTTTTACACGGGAACCCAGGATGTATCGCTTTCCCTCGTATTATAATATAATAATAATCCCTTATTACTAGCATAGCTAAAAATACAAAAAAAACATACATATATATAATATATATACACATACATAATTTAAAGAACACATCACATTTTAAATTGCTGCATTATTGTAGACAGGTATTTTTTTCTTAAAAGACGTTATATTTGCACTGTCGTTTGCATTGTCTGGTAAATCATTATACATTTTTAGACCATTATGAAATAAATAATTTTGATCATAGTTTGTTTTAACCATAATTACATAAAAGTTATTTTGATTGCGAGTATCATGATGGTGAATGTCTCTAACAAAGGTACAATGTTCTGATAGATGCTCTGGTAAGAAACCGTGTAATATTTTATAAATAAAAGTCATAGTATTCAATATCACAGTTTGTTTAATATTTAGTACTTCAACATTATCCAACATTCCCTTAATTTCGCGGGTATTTTTATAGGAAAATAAGTAGACATTTCATTACCTAACATACACGTACCATCTTTAAAAAGTTGTACAGAACATAAATATGACCCTACCACATCTGCAGATATCGAAAGATCATTCTCGGAGTATTTTTGAACTTTGACAAGAAATCTTGAAGTTTCAAGTCTAAACATTTAACTACGACTTATACTTACTCATTAACTTTTATTATTGTGCCACCACACGTCAATAGTTTTGGGTATCTTAAATCCTGTAGTGTGTAAGTAGTACAGCTATGCTGGTTCTGGCGCATTTACGTTAGTAGATAAGTAATAGGGAGACCTCGATGGCATGTATCCATCCGGAGCAATCGTGGGTGTTGGGAAGTGGGTGGACCCAGGAGAAGAAGTGTCCAGAGGCTGCTGAAGGTATTTTAAAACATGTATGTAAACAGATCCGAGCGATTTTAGATAGGTTTGATGATGATGTCCTTTAGGTTAAGTATGATGACCGCGGCCATCCCACCTAATCTAACGGACATCATATCGTACCTGTATAACTGCTTTCAAGCTATTTAAAACCTGTTTAAACTTGTACAGACCTGTCTGAAAAAAATATTTTTTGCAAATCGAAAATTAAGTTTTTAATTCAAATCACTGGCGCGGCGCATTCGCCAAATTTGCGAATGTGCTGGTAATATAAAAAACTTGTTTCCACGTTATATCACAATATCTTATGAAAAAAAGTAAAGACGCCCATATATGCCTACGAATTAAAATCACTAGTCCCCTATAACATTCCAATATTCAATCAATAACCCGATTTTCTGCCTACCATGACCATCAAATAAATATTTATAACAGGTATCTAACGTAGTTGAAAAAGTAACACAGGGACAAATGGACGATTAAATACCAATTACATTTACATAATGGTTTTTACTAATTGTCACTATTGTGCGTGCTGCAAGAATAAAAACTAGTTCATTTATTTTGGGGACCCACTTATATATTATGCGCCGCTCTAAATTATTATATAAGCGCACATAAGACATTTCTTCGAATTGTAGTAATAGCAGTACTTTTGTTTATGTTAGGCTAGTTAAAGGGCAATTTGAAAACACGGAATAATATAGACTAGATAATCATATTTCCTAAAATGTACAGAAGTATATTAAACGCCTGTTGGAGCCTTATATGGAGATGAGTCGTATTAAAGCAAAACCATATGAAACATGGGTTTGTCTTGATAGTAAAGCGCTCGCGATAAAATGAGTCTGCTTAGTTTTTGATACCGTGGACACTTTTAGACTAAAATGTGTACCTTATCATCAGAGTTGTTGCTTAAATTAGTCATGTGGATTACGAATTCATTGTCACAAAAATGGACAATTCATAACGATACATATTATAATTTGCCAACTAACCACATCATGTGATGTGAGAGCAAAGTTAATATGAAGAGTATTTCCCCATAAATTATAATATTCTCTGTAGAATTTTAATTCGTTAGTAATTAAAAGAAATTTCTCTTTCACCCAACTGAAAATTTGATATTTTATAAAAGCTGCTGTGTTTCTGCCACAAATTTTATAAAACAACATTACTCTCAGGAACACCTTGAAATCATTTTACAGCAGCTATCAATATGTAAAATTGCCGCTATCTTATGAAATATTTCAGTCGTTGATATTTGGTAAAGCTATTACAAAACAAGCTAACCGTTCTTCGCCGATTTAATGCACTTTTTATATAATTGTTGCACATTCTATAGTATACTCTTCGCAGTTTTTTTGTAAATAATATTAGTTTTAGACATTTTTAGTTTAATTACAAAACATAAAAAAAAACATGTAAAAAAAATATTTTTTTCTTATTTAAAAAAATGTATAACTTTTTTATTAATCGATCGATTTTGCTCAAAAACAATACTGTTCTTCCTCTAGCTAACACTAAGTTACTGTCCAAATTTCAATGCAATCGGACTTTTCGTTCTTAAGTTATCGTGATTACAAGAAACGTGATGGACGGACGGACGGACAGATTGACAGACACACGGACGGACGCCACAGAGGGGCCAAATTACAATTTACCTGGCCAAAAATGATTTTACGATCTTGCCTGTAATATAATTTTAATTATGCTTATCTGTAAAGGATGTACCTACCTACCTGGAATGACCCTTTCTAAAGTTTAAAACGCAAAACCTATTCCTAGAGCATCAGTTTAAACTTGGATGTTTTAAGTGCAAGAGGTGTTTAATTTTGTACTTGTTTTAAATAATTCATATGCAAACGATTTTTTGTTATTTACGAGTGAACTTAACATGGATTCTATACCTGGTGGTAAGTACTCTTTAAGTCACTTATTACATTTTAGAATAATTCAGTATTTTTGTTAAAAATTTCTGTTGAAACTTGGATTCTTTCGAGGAAAAAACAAACTTTAGTGTTAAATTTTAGTTCTGTATTAAGCTAAATTAAATGGCCATATATTTTTTAACATATTGTATGTGACTAGGACTTGCTGGCGGAACGATAAAAATTTGCGCTTATTTGCGCCATTTTTTGGAGAAGCCATTTTATTTTTGAAAATGCATTTAAATTTTTGAATAATAATTCAAACTTTTATTAAAGTGAGGGAGAACTGCAAATCTTCAGTTAATTAAGAATGTAATTGGAAGATTGCACTTTCTGCCAAGATTATGGCAGTGTGTTCTCAAAATTTATTATACAGGGTGGCCTACTCTGAACGTAATAATTTTTAGCGCCCATAATATTAAATATTTAAATTAGATATTGACTTGGTCTCATATAGATTATAGGGCCATAGAAAATATATTTTTAAATACGCGACATTTATGTAGAATGATAGAAACTTATATTTTTTTTAATGGAACGTCCTACATACGAGTTTTTGGATAAGATAGTTATACTAGCAATATGCGAAAATGCAGGAATATATATGGTGTTCAATTTAGGGCCTACGTAAAAAAATTGATGTTCAAATAGTCAATATTATAGACATTAGAAAATACTGAGCAAAAAATGGACTACTTAAATGTGCATCAAGTTGTTGATAAAAACTACTGAATTGGCTTCTAGTAAAACCTAAAATGCAATTTTATTATACACCTTTATTTTTATTTTGGCACATGAGGCTTGAGCTCAAAATATAAATTATTGTCAATATGGTTTTCGTAACGTAGAGAAATATATTATATTTGACTGAGATGAAACAAGACGCATAGTAAGAATATAAAATGTAGCTTTTTCTTCGTTTTGCTATTTTGGTATTTTTTTCTTTTCAGGGTCTGGCGATCAATCCGTTATATTTTCGAATATGGACCTCGTAAATTTATTACTGGGGTTTGATGCTAAACGCATTTCTGACAAATGTGACTGTTTAAGGGACCATTTTTTTAAAACGCAAAATTTCTCGGAAACACAAAAGAAGTCTGTTAGTGCTGTTTTATGTACATTCAAGCATCAATTTACTAGGAGATGGAACAAAGCTCAACGAAAAAAGGACAAATTGCAACGGGACAATCGAGAGTGGCTGCAAAAATCCGTAGCTTTCTCTGTAAGAGAGATTCGTCCAACATCACGTGGCCGACCTGGAGTTACATTTATTGAAAGCAGTGAACGATCAAAGCGTCGAAAGACAAAAAATTTAAGATCAAATGTGTCTACAGAAGAATTAGTATTTGCAGCTGGAATGAGTCTTCGTTCCAAAGGTCAAAGAGATGTAGCTTCAGTAGTGAAAGAAGTGGCAACTACAACTCCGACACGAGCATCGAAATATAAAAAAGCTTACAGAATATTTCAACAGCCTGCAGATGTAAAAGTGTCATCTGCTAAAGTTTTATCAGTATATATTGAAGCAAAATTGACAAGGCATCAATATAATTTAATAAGGGAATTAGCAAGAGACAGATATCCCCCTTACAAAACATTGCAAAAAGCGAAACAAGGATGTTACCCTGAAAACATCACAGTAACAGAAGAGAAAGCGGAGGTCTTGTTGCAAGCTTTGCTAGATCATACTGCGAAAAGGATAATCTCCTTACAAGAGCAAGTTCTGTCAAGTTTAACTAAGCAAGAAACTAAGCTATTGACATTAATTTCGAAATGGGGATGCGATGGTAGCGCAGGCCACAGCGAATATAAACAAAAATTTGCAAAAGAATCGCAGTCAGATAGCTACGTATTCTTAACATCATTAGTGCCCCTGCAGCTATTAACTGAAAATGGTAAGATCGTTTGGCAAAATCCTCGTCCGTCTTCACCTAGGTTTTGTCGTCCTATAAGGCTACAATTCATTCACGAGACGACAGAAGTGACAAAAGCAGAAGTGAGCTATATAGAAAGCCAAATTGCAACTCTTGTCAACACTCCTTATGAACTGGATGGCAGCAGATTTGAAGTTAAGCATTCATTACATTTCACAATGACTGATGGCAAGGTGTGTAATGCGGCTACTGAAACAGCATCGACCTTGAGATGCTGTCTATGTAAAGCTACATCCAAAGACTTTAACAGTCTCAAAAAAATGTATGCGAGAGCTGTTGACGAATCAAATTTCAAGTTTGGCTTATCTACACTCCATGTTTGGATCCGCTTTTTTGAGTGTTTATTGCATTTGGCATATAAGTTACCAATAACAAAATGGCAAAGTAGAAGCGAACAAGACAAAAATGTGGTTCTTGAAACTAAAAAGAAAATTCAAACAGAATTTAAAAGTAAAATGGGTTTGATAGTAGACAAGCCAAAACCAGGATTTGGCAGCAGCAATGATGGCAACACAGCTCGAATTTTTTTTAAAAACCCTGAACTATCATCAAGTATAACAGGCATTGATGTGCAATTAATAAATAAGTTTAAAGTAATTTTACACGCAATTGCTAGTGGTTATAAAATTAACGTTGACAAATTCCAAGTCTACTGCCGAGAAGCCGCACAATTGTATGTTAACCTTTATCCATGGTATCCGATGCCCACAACAGTGCACAAAATATTAATACATGGCTCTGAAGTCATAAGGTCAGCTATCCTTCCTATTGGTCAGCTTAGCGAAGAAGCGCAGGAAGCACGAAATAAGGACATTCGAAAATACAGGGAAGGTCATTCAAGGACATTTTCGCGTCAACAAACGATGCAGGACATTTTCAATCATCTACTGGTATCATCGGATCCACTAATAACATCATCACGGAACCTGACCAAAAGGAGATCAGCCTTAAGCACATCAGTTTTAGACCTTTTAGAAGAACCTGATATAACGCAAGAATCGGTTCCAGAGGATGAAGAAGAAATAGACACCGAAGGTGACAGTACGTCTGACACCGAAGATTCAGATGAAAATTGGTAGTGTTTTGCAAATATCACCTTATTTTAAATAAGCTTATTAGTGTAATAAATATATACCCATATGAAATGCTTGTTTTTCTAAAAGAAATAAACATAATTGTAAATAAATATTTCCTTATATTTATCATCCACCATTTAATATTCAAATGAATAAATGAGGATGAAAAATAATGGAAATATTAAATATGTAGGTAATTCTTATGATTCGCCCTGTATAATACTTGTAACTTATCTTTTAAGTATTTAAATCAAGTATGAGCTAATTTATACCTGGAATTAGCAGATAAACTGAAAACATATTTTTGGCCAGCTAAATTGTAATTTGGCCCCTCTGTGGGACGGACGGACATTTTGAAAGTTGTTCAGAATTCGATCACCAACACTGTGATACGAAAATTTTTTCTCTACGAGCAATATTAACGGTTTTAGAAATGTACCGATCGAATGCAATATGCAATATACTCTTCGTTATGTATTTGCGAAGAGTATAATAATGATATGAACGTTTCCACATCCTTAAGAAAATTCAGTATCATTATTATATACCAGTTTTATTAAAGCACAATAAAAAATGCTTAAACTGTTTGTTACATTATTATTGTAAAACGATTGTTTTATAAGAGCCTTTTAATGACCTTAGTTGTTATAAAAAAAATTGTTGCCTGGAGACACACCATAAAATTTTTGAAATGTGTTGTGATCCATAGCGGCTGTAATTTTTGATAGGAAGGAAATTTTACAGTGAATAATACCATGTAAATTGAATTGTGCCATGTAAATTTAAAAAACGTATTTATCTTTGGTTTCTGATAATTTTTGAAATTTTATAAAAATTGATTTTATAAAGGTGGAGGGTCCCTATGGCCGGTTATCGGCCTTAACAAAGCCAAATATTCTAAAATTATCCAATATGCGTTCTACAGTATATGGTGATGGTTTCTGTTCTTGTGGGTATTGAGTAGCAAATGTTACATGTTGTTGATATTGTTGGTGGCAATTTTTAGTGAAAATTCGCGAATATTTCAAAAAGTTGTAACTTTAACCCCTACACTGCCTATAATAGAAAAAAGGGAATATAATTTTACATAATTTGATGTAAAAAAATTCAGGGTCTTCCATTTGAAAAAAAAGTTTTCGAGGTTTGAATTTGACAGAATGTAACGTGAAAAATAGAACACTTGGTATACTATTAAGGAATCTATTTTAATTGTGGAAACTAGCTCATCTTGAGTTCTTTCTACATACCAAATAGCAAATTAGGATATCCTACAGGAAGATAGTTATAACGGCTATTGCAAACCGTTGCACCTGTCAAATCCTCTATAAAATGTCAATTATCACCGAAACTGCTGGGTTTAGGTATAGGGTGTGCTACATGTTTGGACTCAGAATTTTACGATTATTTCGAAAACTCGAAAATATATGGGTTGTTTCATTTAAAGTAAGCAAGTTGGTATCGACTTACCGTATTAACGGAAGTACGACATGTCTGTAATTATATTGGTTGGATTGGTCACACTGACTTTAGTAACTTCCAAAATTTTCAAAATGTTTTGTTATACACTTTTCCCAATATCACTGTATACACATATACACACATACACACAGGTTAATAACTTTTCGATCAAATTATGGCTTTAAATACCGTTCAGTTAACGCAGGAAGCCAATCGTTTCAAAAAAGCTTTATCGTATACTTAACCGCAGCATTTTATGTTCAAGCAAACAATTTTAATTTTAAGACGGTGTTGTTGTATCCATATAACGCTACATAATAGTTAAATATCCGATTCTGAAAAAACAATTTAGTGTCAAAAGCCTAAATAGCCCTTTAATGTAACCGTTTTATAAGAGTTTTTTTGAGAGATTATAAGAAACAACTACAAAGTAGTTTTAATTTTATTTATAACGATAAATATGCTGCTGAAAGTTATACAAAAAGCGTTTTAAAACAACTTAATCTTATACATATATAAATGGAAATAATTTCTAAACTAATTTATAAGATATTTTATAATTTTGTTGTCATAATGGTGAATTTATTTATTTGTTTATTTTTTTATAAATAAATAAACAAACAAACGAGTAAATAAATAAATAAATTTATAAAACAGTTCAGTTGCAGAAAACAAAATATTTTCTGGAACACTAATATAATCAATTACATTTTAGAAACATTAATAAAATAACAATAAAATAAAATAATTGTAGAACATATAAATTATGAAATGAATTTGCTGGTTGGGCATGGGCTTATGTGAGAGTAAGAGTAATAGAATTTCCCATTTTCTCAGTTTTACAGGTGCTGAAAATTATTTTATCTTCTCGCGCCATACGACGTCTCTCCCGGATTATTAAAATTTTCAAAAAATCTATTGTTTACAGAAATATGCCCCATCTTTATCAAATTATAACGGTTCAGATTTTGTTCACATTCAGCCGCGGTTTCAACTTGTCCACGATAGAAGAGTTGAGATGAAATAAAAATCTCCGGAGTCGAATTTCAGCGAAATCCAACAAATTTTAAAGCCTGAAAATTATATGAATTGTAATCTGGATAGCTCCACAGAGACTGAGAGAACTTTGAACTTGAATTACTTACTCCGTGCAATACACTTGCAGGAAATATCAATAAGCTGACATATATTAGACGGTGCAGCCCTATTATATTTACTTTTTCAAATATTCCATTACAGTATAGGGAAATGGCGTGCAAAATCGACGACGAAAGGTTACCGTTTGCCACTCAGTGATCAAAGAGAACATATAACTATGAAATTTTTTTTCTTTCTGAAATTTTTTTTGGTATGGTGGGAGAATATGGAGGGGGGGCATTTTTTTAAACCGAATGGTTATCGATATCTGTCCTCACAGTTCGTTAGTATATGTACTTGACATACCCCAGTTATACTGGCAGACGAAAATTCTCTTGGCGCGCAAATATTTCCCTCTATCGCGCACCGTGCGGAATATTCGTCCGCCAGTGTAATTGGGGCATGTCAAGAACATATACTAACGACCTATGAGGACAGCTTTCGATAACCATTCGTTTTTAAAAAAATGCCCCCCCTCTCCATATTTTCCCACCATACCAAAAATTTTCAGAGAAAAAAATTTCGTAATTACATGTTCTGTTCGATCACTAAGTGGCAGACGGTAACCTTTCGTCGTCAAATTTGCCCGCTATTTCCTAGACTAGTATTCCTCTTACACCCATTACCATCCTCTCTCTAAACATCCATATAGTGTCAGCTCGAACGTACATCACATCATTGTATGACTATTTTGTTTTAGAATAAGTCATTGTAATCATGTTTTTCTGTCCCATTTGTATGATTTATTCAATTGGCAAATACATTTTCGCAGTAGACAGCGTTCGAAAGCAACTAAATATTACGACTTTTATTTCTACGAATAAAACTCATTGCGAGTCTTATGATGTTAGTCATAACTTATCGGTTCTAAAAATATGTGAACTCACCTACTGTAAAAACTGGATGATTCTAGAGTAATGACATATACAGGTTAACTTGTTTTTTTTTAACATCTGTAAGAGCATAATTGCCGAACCACTTTTTTATAGTACGTTCCATACATCTCAAATCTTTATAATCCTCTCGCATAGCGAGCTAGTAATACTTCCATGTCCACGTAGTGGATAGTAATCGTAAAAAAAATATCAAAAATTTTTGTTACTGAAATAGGTTTAGAATGTCATGAAACGTTGAGATTTTAAATTTGAGTGAAAAAATTCTGTCTGTCTGTAACTCTTTCTGTGCGCACGGTTTCTTCGAAACGGTTTAAGATATTGACTTAAAAGGTAAAGTCGGCACCAAAATATAAAAAGCATTGGTGGATGCCGACAAAGGCAAAGGGTGCCGAAATGCTCCTTATATTTTGAACACAAGTATACACGTTTGTATTATCACGAGATCAGGAACTGGATTATATTTTGAGCTTACTCCTGTGAAGGGTTGTGGGGTAAATAGGGGTAAATAAGGGAAAATAACTAAAGCAAACTGATAAAAGTCCTGAAACTTGGGATTTGACGTCTGTACAAAAAATCAAGGTCTCATTTTTTTTATAACATTTTCGATAAACATAAAACAAGGCATATTTAGCCAGCCATTGCTATTGAATACAACATACGTACAAAGACAAAAACGACAGTTAGGTATCTACCGATTGATTTTATTGTTGTTGATCAATGTGCAAACTGAAAAAAAATGGGAACTAAAATCATTTTCTTCTCTACGGCACCTACTTATAATTAAATCATGACGATTAATCGAACAACACCATATATATACTATACAGGGTGCCTAGTGTATGTATACAAATATTTTGCACGATGATATGTAGGCCCAAGAGACGTAAAAATGTCATAATTTTTTTAACTCCAACCAATTTTGTATTTAAAATTTACTGGAAATAAGCAATGTCTTCAGCGTAGGTAGTACTCTCGTGAGAAAAAAAAAATAGGACAACTATTTTTTTCTAATGTAAATCTGTCTCTATTTGAATATGTAATGAGTTGCCGAAATGAATTTCGACAACTAACTGACAATGTCACAAAAATTAAAGTTCAATATACCGGGTGGCCACGAGTCAATGTACGGCCCCAATATTTTGGTTGTTTTTGTATTTAAAAATTTGGTTTTTGGTACACATAAATTAGACAATAATAAGCTACTTTTAGACTAACAGGAATGAAAATATCATTTCCGGTTGAACCGGAATTTTTTCAAAATGGCCGCGTCAGATGAATGCGATGTAAGAAAATTACTAAGTAGGCTATGGAAATTATTAGTAAGGTTGTAGACTTGTCTGTGAAGAAGAAAATAGTTGTTTGAATTACTGATAGGCAGCAGTATTTTTAGTTTTTTTCCAAAAAACGGAGTTTCATTTTCATTTTCGTTTCCGTAGAGGTCCTATGGAATTTTTTTAATGGAACTGTGCTATTTCTTTTATTAATCAGAAGTAATGATTCATAAACTGTATTTTTTTCGCCATTAATCATTTCTTAACGATATCCTTCGTAACAATAGAAGTATTTTTATAAAGTAAGCGCCAACAAATCATTTTAATAAGGTACTTATCTACATTTAAATCCAAAATTGCAGATAGCCATGAAAATGACAGACATTCGCAACAATTGAATTAGTCTTGACTTACCCACTAATTTTCTGAAGCAAGTGTATTAAAGCTGTTATGAACAAGAAAATAATATAAAATGGCTGAAAATTATTCAAGAGATAAAGTTGACATGATCATTATTTATGGAGAGACTCGACGTAATGCAACTAGAGCACAAAGTCTGTATAGACGGAGATATCCAGAAAGAAGACAGCTTCCAAGAAACTATTTCGACCGGTTGGAGCAACAATTTAGAACTGAATCTAATGTGGAAATTGAAGAAAGATTTATTGTGGATGAAGAAACGAAAATTAATGTATTAGCTTTAGTGCATGTTGACCCAACCATTTCGATAAGACAAATTGAACATGAATTACCAGTTTCCAAAGAATCAGCCAGAAAATTTTTAAAGAAACACGGCTATCGTTCTTATAAATATCAATTGCGTCAATTTTTGTATGAGAATGATTATCAACGAAGAATAACCTCTTGCAATTGGTTACAGTTACGCCAATTAAGAAATGAGAATTTTATCAAAAACATTTTGTTCACTGATGAACTGAGATTTACAAACCTTGGGTTATTTAATCGAAACAACGCTCGATATTGGGCAATTGATAATCCTCACATTATGAGACAGAGGCGGTTTCAGGAGCGGTTTGGCTTCAATGTTTGGTTAGGCGTACTGGGCGACCATATCATAGGTCCAATAATTTTTAACGAAACTCTAACTGGACCAAGACATCTAGAATTTCTCCAAAATATAATAGTTCCACAGATTAATCAAATTCCCAATATCAATATCGACGAGGTTTACTTCCAACAAGACGCGGCTGAACCACAGAACGCTATTATCGTTAGGGATTACTTAAATCAATTGTTTCCAGATCATTGGATTGGGACCCATGGTCCAGTCAGATGGCCTGCAAGGTCGCCTGACTTAACCCCACTCGATTTTCTTATTTGGGCGCATTTGAAAAAGAGTCTACATGACTGCTCCAACCACAAGGCAAGATCTGGAAGAAAGAGTTCGATTCGAAATTCCACAAATAACACCTCAACAATTACAGAATGTTAGACGTGCAACGATAAGTCGTGCGTTACTCTCTGTATTAATCATAACGTTGAACAGTTTGAACAATTTTTACAATGGTTTATTATAATTTAGGTTTTAAATAGTTTTGTTATTCTTAGTAATTTATTCATGGTTGTAACGTTATACCTATTAAAATTATTTCTTGTTTAATTTGTGGATTAGTGGATTGGAAGTATAGTAATCGTAAGAAAAAATTCATTTTTTTTTTAAATAGGTTTAGAATGTCATGGAAAGTCGAGATTTTAAATTTGAGCGAAAAAATAATTTTTCTCTTTGTCTGTCGGTCTGTCTGTAACTTTTTTTGTCCGCACGTTCTCTCCTGAACGGTTTAAGATATTGACTTGAAATTTTGTACACATATAATATATTATAACGAGATCTGGAACTGGATTGTTTATTGAACATATCCGGCGAAGCGTTGGGGGGTAAATAGGGGTAAATAAGTAAAGCAAGCTGGTAAGAGTACAGAAACTTGAAATTTGTTGTATGTACTAGAAGTCAAGGCCTCAATTTCTTTTATAATATTTTCCGTCCCTTACCACCCCCCACTCCATTATTGAAGGGATTTATAAAAAAATTGAGATATTCACTTGAAATTTGGTATACGTATTGTTATGCATTACAACCCCTATGATACGTCCATGACTAATAGTGACATCCTAGAAATTTGTAGAAAGAGATAGAGTTTTCTGGGGTGTGGTGGAACAAGATTCTCGATTATGTTCTAGATAACTCTAGAGGCAATTTCAGAGTATATAAGGCGAGATTCCATAGCGGGAAGAAGTTTTATTGAAGAGAAGTTGAAAAGTGAAAAAGTGAGGTTAAATATCAAGTAAACAAAGTATAAAGGTTATTTTGGTTAATTAAGAAGTATTGTGTAATCAGTAAATTATTAAATAAAGTGTTAGTGGGGTATCCACTAACATTTTATTTCATAATTTACTGATTACACAATATTTGTTAAAATAATTTGTTGGAGTTAAATAGGGGAAAATAAGTAAAGCAAGCTGGTGAGAGAACAGAAATTTCGGATTTGGTGTATATACTAGAAGCGAAGGCCTCACGTTTTTTTAAAATAGTTTCCATCCCCTCACCACCCCCTCTCCCTTATTAAGAGTTGATAAAATTAAATTGAGATTATCACTTGAGAAATTTGGTACACATATGTATTATAACGACATCTGAAATTAGATTATATTTTGACATGATTCCGTTCAAGGAGTGGGGGGAAAGTAAAGGTAAATAGGGAAAAATAAGCAAAGCAAGCCATATAGCAAACAAGCTGGCAAGAGTACAGAAACTTGGGATTTGGTGTATATACTAGAAACCAAGGCCTCATAATTTCTTTCTAATATCATTCATTATAACTGGGTTCCGAGGTAAAAACCAAATAGCACTCGACTAATAGTCTCTTACTCCAATATTTAGTAAAGGTATTCCTGTGTAAGAGGTGGAGTCTGAATCTGGAATTATGAAATTGAAAAGAGACTACACTTTGACGGAAACTTCTAGCCTTGTTATTTACACGGAAAGCAACCATTCTTCCTGCATTATTACATGCTAGAGCTGAGATCCGAACCCAGGAGATATATACGGGAGATATATATGATGACATTCAATCACACAATGCGCGCTTCATCCATCTGCATTACCGGACTTAGAAATTCGTCCTACAATTTATAGAACAATTTTTGTTTATAGGTTATCGCTTATTAGAGGGGATTTATAGCGCAATAAAAAATATAACTGTTTTGTAGTATTTTACGTACTATATTTTGTGTTGTAAAATGATAACCGTACTAGAAGAAATGTGTGTGATACTTTAATAGGAATACAACGTTCAATTCAGTTACCATCTTTGGAACTGTTTGCTCTTTTCCTTGCAATTACAACGTACTCAGTTATTTCAACGATTTATTAGTTGTGTAAGGATTTATTTCACTGTCCGTTTTTACTACTTGTGTAGTAGTAGCGTCAGCCTATTTTAGATGTGGAGAAAATAATGATGGTCGGAAATACAAAATGAAAATGATATACACTTTCGTATAAGTAACTATGAAACTTCTATAAAAATGAAGATGGAATTAAAAGTTGCAAATCACAATTTTATTATTAATACGATATTACTATAGGATTAAAAAGGTTGCACAGAAAATCACTTATTAAAATATTAATAGTTTTTACAGAATATTAATTTAAGCGATTGACTTTGGCAAAATACAAGATGGGGAAATGTAAGATAAAAAATTACAGTTTAACAATTTTTTAAAGCTAAATAAGGAGCGGCCAGTGAACAGTTCTTATATCGTTTGAGGAATCGACACTAGGGCTGTACTGGTTTATTTGCATTCTCTTAAAAGTTCTTTATTAAATTTTTTAAAAAACATTGTTTTTTCTGATGAAGCTACATTTTCTTTAAAGAGGACTGTACATCGTCATAACTGTAGGTATTGGTCACTCGAAAATCCTCATTGGACTCAAGAAGCCCATACACAGCGACGAGGCAAAGTAAACGTGTGGACAGGTATGATTGGTGATTGTTTATTGGGACCTTCTTTTTGAAGAAAGTCTTACGGCCGCAAGATATTTACAGTTTTTGCGAGTTGAGTTAGTGCAAGCCTTAGCAGTTATGTTTCCGAATAATGAACATATTCCTGCTGAAAACGTCTGGTTTCAGCAAGACGGGGCCCCACCTCATTTTGGGATAGCGGTGCGTCAGTTTTTAGATGACACTTTTACTGGAAGGTGGATAAGTCGTCGAGGTCCGATTGAGTGGCCCCCACGTTCACCGGATTTAACCCCCTTAGACTTTTTTCTTTGGGGTTACTAAAGTCCAGGGTGCATTTTAACAGACCGGATACCATAGAAGAATTGAAAGACAGAATTGGCTTGGAGATGAGACGAATTGCCCATGAGATGATTCAGAACAGAATGGAAAGTGTCTACACCCGTCTTGGTCAATGCCAAATGGTTGGAGAGTTGCAATTTGAGCAATGGAGATGATTTTTTTCTCACAATTACTTATGTAAGGTATCAATCAATAAAAATATTTTTTTCCAAAAGAAGGGCTTAGGTAATATCAATTTTTTTCATATCACCAGAAAGCTAAAGGAATATACCACCAAAAACAGTAAACAAAAATTAAACAAAATTTATGATGACGTCATAACTCAAAAACCAATGACGTCATAAATTTTGGTATAGTGACAAAATGTAGCATTTACAAAACTAAAATCGACCTATTCGAGGATTTTTTTGACAAATGACACATACCAAAGATACGAATTTTGTGCGTTTCTCTAGGTTCACACTGTATTAATAATAAATATTTTTTTGTTTACCTACCTATATATTTGTATACATGTCAACCTCAATTATAAAATCACTAGCACTATAAAAGTGTCTGTAAAAGAGGGAAGTTTAAAATAAAGACATTTACAAGTAAATAAATCAAAGGACAATAAACCTTTATGTGTTGATTAATCCAAGAATATTTAAGTACTTGCATTCTTGAAATCATATGCGAACTATGCATCCAGGAAGTATCACATTAGAAATTACAAAAATGCAACGTGTGACATAGCATTAAGTACTTGGTAATAAACCCATAATTAACCAGTTTATATGCATACGTAATTCCACAACTAACACATATATTTTCAAGTGCAAAAACAGAATCAGCAGGACAACTAACTGTAATAAATTCCGAAAAATTGTAAAAAATGTACTATTGGTTTTCCGATGTTACTGATGTAACGTGATGTTATTCATAGTATCATGGTGATGTAATTTAAATTCAGCACCTGCACTTCCATCTTCTTCTAAAATATGTATACAAGCATGTCCATTCATTCTATAGCTCTACTTTTTTATTTCAGTCCTTTATTTCAGTTAATATATACAACAATTAATAGTATTAGTCAGATTTTTGACAATATCCGTGATGTAGGTGTTCATAACAGATAGCATTTGTGTTAAGATTCAGAATCTTTGGCAAGACAATTTGCTCGGAAAATTAAGTTTAGTGCTTAAGGCTTGCTTCAATCTTCTAATAAATACAGAGTGTCTCACAATACGGTAGGTAAATGGTGTACAAAAATCAAAATATAACTTTTATAGTGCTTTTTTGAATGATTGGTATTAGATGTTGACAAATAGACTTATTCATACTCAAACTGGAAATTATATTACGCAACAAAAAAAAACGTATATTTTTTTTGTTGCTAAAAGTAGGTATATCAAGTTTTCTTTAATTTACCATGGAAGGTCAAATTACATTCCGAACAATATATTTCTTCGTAGTTTCTTATAGCTAATCTTTTTAGAATTACCATCCTGTATTAATAATTGTGATAACTTAACGACAAATATTGCTGTCCTTTGACACATTCTTTATTAATTATTTTTTTAGAGTATTTTCCTTGTATACTTTCCACAGAAAGTTTTTCGATTTTTTAATAATAGCTTGAACTACCTGCCATACTAACATTACTTTCTTCATGTAGGAGATCCTCATTTGCTCTTTGGCGCGAAGAAAGAACTCAAGATGAGCTATTCTCTACAATAAAAATAAATTCCATAATAATATTCTAATTGTTCTATTTTACACATTACATTTTGTCAAATTCAAACCTCAAAAACTTGTTTAGATCAAATGGAACACCCTGTATTTTGTTACATCAAGTTATGTAAAATTAAATTTCCTTCTTTCTGGTATGGCATTGTAGGGTTTAAAGTTGCAACTTTTTGAAAGATTCGCGATTTTTTTGAATATTCAAGAATTTTTTGTAAAAATTGCCATCAACTTAACCACAATTGAAAACAATTATTAATCTCAGTCATTCTCTTATGTCAAAAAATCCCAGCATGTTTAAATTACACCCACGAAGACTTTTTAGATTTGTTTATTATTTATGGAGAATGTGATAAAGTAATATCAAGAACTTGTAACTCGAAATTTTAAAATTCCGACTTATAACTTGGAATTTTAAAGTTTTGAGTTATACAGTGCCTGCCAAAAGTCTGCCCCTTATGGAAAATTTTCTAATTCAATTGTATTTTTGAACTGGTTTCAATAACCACAAATTGCCAAAAACATTTGTCGTCACAACTATGACACCTCTAAAATGCCATTAGAAATTTTAAAATTGCCTGAAATTATTTATCCAAATATGGAAAAGTACCATAAGGAAGAGTTGTTTGTAATTACATTAACAATCTAAATGTGAAGTTTGGTTTGAAAATTTCAGTGTCTTAGTTTCGTCATTTTGTTCTAAAAATATGTAACATTTAATTTTTTTAATTTTTTTTGTTTGTTGAGTAATTAATAATTACATTTTTTTTAATAAAAAACAACAGGACAATCGTTGACTATTCTCGGTAATTCTGAATCCTTACTGTGGAATTTTGCACGATAATCGGCTTAAATATTAAAGAAACGACTGTTCATTTAAATCACATTTAGATCACATAAATAAAACTCAAAATTCCTATTAAAATTTATCTCAAAAACCTTAAAAGTAAATAATACGAATTTATTTAATAACTTTCACTAGGTAATCAAGTAAGTATTGAAAACAAATGCTAGCTTCTAACGTATCGATGCCTTATTAATATCTACAATATAATCTAGCTTTTCTATTGTAGTCCAATAATTATAAAGATATCCATAACAAAAAATGTTATCTGAGATTTTCCTTCAGTATCTGTTAGTGGAGGGGTTATAAATCACAAAACCACAAAAATCAGTTCTGAGGGTACCGCGCAAAAAAACCACCCCTTCGGTGAAAAAAGCCTTATTTTACTGATAACTCGTTAACCGTTGAAGATATTGTTACGGATTTCCACCTTTTTGGAAACACCCTGTATGAATCCGTGGGTTCTAAATAATTTTAACAAGAGATTAAACACTACTAACACTTTATTTAACTATTTACTGACTACAATACTTCAAATTCACTTTATTTACTATTTATCTAACCTCACTTTTCACTTTTCTACTTGTTCACTTTTATAAACTGCTTTCTTCATAAAACTTCTCCCTCCGCGCTTGTAATCGCGCCTTATATACTCCGAAATTAGCTCTAGATTAATCCAGAATCTTCTCCAACCATAATCTAGAAAAGTCCTTGGCTCTTTCTAGAGCCTTTCCAGTCACTATCAGTAGGCATAGGCGTGCCATCTCCAATTCCAAGGGGGTGTAATTCATAACACTGCCCCCTCCTTAAGCCTGATCGTCCCGATCAGGCAACTCACAATCATCGATGTATTTCGCCAGTCTGTCCAAATGCACGATCTTCATCTTGGACTTTTTGCTTCGTTGAATCAGATAGACGACGTCATTAATTCGGGTAATAACGGTGTACGGTCCGTCCCAAGGCGGTTGAAGTTTCGGTGACCTGCCTTTCTTCCGCTGTGGGTTGTACAGCCAAACCAGGTCTCCTGCCTTGAACCCTTCTGAACTACCCTTCCGGTCGTATCGAGCCTTCATTCGGTCACTGGCTGGTGATGGTTCCGCTATATCATTAGCCAACCTCTTGAAAGGAGCTCCGGCGTTGAACTGCTTCTTTTCACCCTTACTTCCAGTCTGTGGTCCCTTACTGGCTGCACAAATCTTGCATTTGCGACACCAAGCCTCCACATCCTGACGACTTCTTATCCAATAAAATCGTTCTCGTATTTTCTTCAGGGTCTTATTAACACCGAAGTGTCCATCGGATGTCCCATTGTGCACTTCCTGAAGCACCTTCGCTACTCGACACCTGGGAATCACTAGACGCATAACCACCTTTTTTCCATCCGGGCTTTCCCATGCTCTCCGCAACAGCCCGTTCCTGACTTTCAGTGATTCCCACTGCGCCCATAGTGCCTTCAGTCCCACTCTTTTGCCTGAAACATCCTTCCATTTTGGACGAGTTTCCCTTTCTTTGGCTCTCAATATAGGCCCAATTTCCACATCATTGCATACAAATTGCTCTTGTCTGAGCGCCTCATCTGTCCTGTCATCCGGCACCTCCACCTTGACAGTGTTGACTGCTCCCGTGACCTGCAGTTTCTCCTGGTGGTAGTACTTGCAATCTTCCTTGCACCTTCTTCCGGATGAAATATCTGCAATTTTCTGGGGTTTCACTTTACTTCCACGTCCTGGTAGTAGTGGACTTCTCGGAATGCTTCGAAGCTGGGAAATCTTTACTTCTTTCGGGGTACCATGTTCCCTATCTGTCACAGTCTCTCTGGTACCAGCTTCCTCTGATTTCCCCCTCAGCTTCACAGCATCTCCGGTCTCTACTCTCTCCAAGTTCCTCCGTGGACATTCTAGCTGGATATGTCCTCGTTCTCCGCACCTGTAGCATTTCATACGCCTTCCACTACTTTGTTTATTCTGTGTCTCTTCCCTGTTTCCAACATTCACTTTCCTCGAGTTTCGCTGTCGACAGTTTCGTTTGATATGTCCTATCTTGCCGCAGTTGTAGCATTTAATACCCCCGCTTGGCTTCTCTCTATTTAGTTGTGATTCCTGTCTTTTTGGAGGATTCCATTTAGCTAGTAACTGACTAATCATTTTATTTACCTCCTGTATCTGGATCAAGATAGGGTTCTCTTTCTTCTTTTCTGGTTGCGATTCTTCGATACTCACAGCTTGTACTCTTGGACTCGGGGTATCCTGAAGGACAGCTTCCACCTCGAGTGCACGCACCAACGCTTCGCTGCTGTTCTGGTATCGAGATAACCTGAGGACTCGCCTGATCTAATTGTCCTGTATACCATCCAGAAAAGCCTCTACTGCCAGTTGGTCTTGGAATTCCTTCGGTACATCCGGGTAAGCCAGGTGAGCCAGTCTCCACACGGCAGCTTCAAACTCTTGCAAGCTTTCCCCAGCTCCTTGAACACGTGATTTCAGCTGGGTCTGGTACACTCGGGCAAGGTGTTGATCGCCATATCGTAGATCTAGGGCAGCTTCTAAAACTTTAAAATCCCGTTGTTGGTCTACTGGGATTGTCTGGGGTAACTCCAACGCTTGGCATCTTAAAGCCACGATTAATGCCTTAGCCTTCTCTTCGTCATTCCAGTTGTTAGCACTCGCTGCTGCCTCAAACTGTGTCTTGTAAGTCATCCAGGAACTTTGACCATCAAAAGAGGGAATTTTCAATCGCTGGCCTGATGACACCACTTGCTGGTTTCCTCTTTCCCTCAACTGTCTTTTAAGCTGGTCAATCTCTCCTTTGACTTCTTCTTCGAACTTGTTTACTTTTTCCTCGACCTTATCTGTTTTTCGTTCAACCCGATCTACTTTTTCTTTGACTTCACTGACTTCTTCCGCTACCTTATTTTTGAGTTCTTCAGTGACGGCAAATATGGCACTCTGTTGGCCTTCTATAATTTTCCTTAGTTCATCTCTTTCTTCTTGATGTCGTTTCTCTTGTTCTTGTTTATCCTCTTGACGTCGTTTCTCCTCTTCTTGTTTCTCCTCTTCTTGTTTCTCCTCTTGACGTCTTCGTTCTTGTTCCTCAAAAATGTTTCTTAATTCTTCTTGACGTTTTTGTTCTTGTTCTTCTTTTTCCTGTAGGCGTTTTTGTTCTTTTTCTTGTTGTTTTCTCTCACGTTCCTCTTTCTCTTCCTGGCGTTTTCTTTCCTGTTCTTCTTTCTCTTCCTGGCGCTTTCTTTCCTGATCCATCATCATCTTTTGCATTTGGGCCATAAAGTCCTGCATTTGTTGTTCAGATGCCATGCTTTTGGTTGTTACCGGCATATAATTATCAACAAAATTTAATAATTACGTCACTATCGGTAATGGGACTGTCCAGAAAAACCTCAAAACGGCACAAAAAAAGTCTTATCTAGAGTCTTTGTCACTTAACCACTAATGTCCAACAAAATGTTCCAAAAATGTCTCAAAAATGCACTTAAACACTATTTTTCCTGTTTGAAAATAAACCTCGAACAATGTCCAGTAAATTAGTCCTTCCTGTGTTAGCACTAACTCCGAGAATACTGTCCCAGTCTTCTCAACACTCCCGAAAAATCCTCTTGTCAAAATTCCGCTTCCGACACCAAAATGTTACGGATTTCCACCTTTTTGGAAACACCCTGTATGAATCCGTGGGTTCTAAATAATTTTAACAAGAGATTAAACACTACTAACACTTTATTTAACTATTTACTGACTACAATACTTCAAATTCACTTTATTTACTATTTATCTAACCTCACTTTTCACTTTTCTACTTGTTCACTTTTATAAACTGCTTTCTTCATAAAACTTCTCCCTCCGCGCTTGTAATCGCGCCTTATATACTCCGAAATTAGCTCTAGATTAATCCAGAATCTTCTCCAACCATAATCTAGAAAAGTCCTTGGCTCTTTCTAGAGCCTTTCCAGTCACTATCAGTAGGCATAGGCGTGCCATCTCCAATTCCAAGGGGGTGTAATTCATAACAATATAAAAAAATTGCTCATGGCATATAGAAGAAAATTACAAGAGGACTTCTTTTTAGATAACTAGTCAAGCTTTCTTTTTTATGATGAGCAAATTTTTTATATTTTCAACGGTTAACGAGTTATCAGTAAAATAAGGATTTTTCCGAAGGGGTGGTATTTTGGGGGGTTGTGCGGGACCCCCAGAACTGATTTTTATGGTTTTATGATATTTAATCCACGCACTAACAGTTACGGAAGGAAAATCTCAGATAACATTTTTTGCGAGCTTCTGGTGTATTTTTTACTTTACCGACTGGACCATTGCTGTTGATCGTTTAAAAAATTCTTACTAAAGAAGAAAAAATTGAAATTATTTTAATTCACGGTAATAATAGAACAAATAGGTACACGGCTGATATTTTAAACAAACAACATCTCTAATAGTCTGTTTCCTAATCAGCAGTTGGACGTATTTTCCATAAAATTCAAAACAGCCGGTAGGCCAGTCAAATTAGAATTTATCGAGGAATTAATTTCCAGTAAGCTGGAAATCGTTTTAATAGCCTCGTTTGGTCCTAAATGCGTGTGATCTGAGTTTGCACCATCCCAGGAGATGAGCATAACTTTTGGGAGCCAAAAAACCGCGAAATGTTTGCACCTTTTTCAGTTTTTGCTTGTAGCTCGAAAACCGTACGTCAGACGGAAAATGTCATCCCATTTAATATCAAAGAGGTTTAAACTCTGCGGCGAATGAACATAAAACTTCAAATTCGGTTCAATGGTATAGCCGAAATCAAAAGTTAGAAACCGGGAAAATTTCTCATTTCGGGGCAAATTTACGTTTTGCGACTTTCCAAGACCACATATCTTTGAAACTTTCAGTCTAACCTCTCTACCCCCAACAAATTCAGCCGCCGCCCAACATATTCTGAGGGTCTACCTCCAAATCCAAGGTTGGTATGATAGACCAAAGGATCCTCTCAGGAGTTGGAGGACGACGTACCTTGGCCTGCTCCCCACCATGAACACCAAGGATCCAGCTCCAGCTGAAATCCTCAACACAGTGTTCTGCGCATGTACGAAGGGGTGCACAGGGAAGTGCAGCTGCCGGAAAGTAGGCATAAAATGTTCAACAATTTGCCTCAACTGCCTCGCCCAGTCATGCTCAAATTCAGCACTTTTCGAGGATGAGGGTGTGTCCCACATACCGATCACCGTAGAAGCAGAAATAGGTGAGGATAGTCTCTTTGAAGATGATACCGATGAAGAGGGCCTCGACATGCCACCGCAACTTGGGGCTTCTTAGCTGAAGGGCCATCGACATCTAAGAAAATGTGAACATGACCCATTTTGTGCTGCATGCCTATTGATTTCTATAACATATTTTATACATATATTTATCAATGTCATGTCAATTTTAAATGTTTTTGTTACCTCATTGCACCTAAATTATTAACAACCATGATTAATTACTTTTTAATTAATTAATATTAATAAGACTTACTAATTAAAGATTTAATGGCAATATATAACTTTGTTAAAATTAAAATGTTTTTCATTCATACTACCTCAAATCTCTACTCGGGATGTGCAATGTGCATATTGCCTCCGCACATTGCAAAACAATGGAAAGTATTGTTTTGTTGAAAAATTTCGAAAAAAGGCTTAAATGACTTAAAACGTCGAAAAACCGATTTTGAATTGATGCCAAATCTAGTCTTTCAAAATGACTGAATTTGAAAATTGAGATGTCTTTATAGCGTGAAATTTTATTCTCTACAACATTTGGTTTTTTAATAGGAGCATCTGTTTCAAAGATATGTGGTCCTGGAACGTCGCAAAACGTAAATTTGCACCGAAATGAGAAATTTTCCCGGCTTCTAACTTTTGATTTCGGCTATACCACTGAACCGAATTTGATGTTCATTCGACGCAGAATTTAACCCTCTCTAATATTGAATGGGATGATATCTTCCGTCCGACGCACCGTTTTCGAGCTACAAGCAAAAACCGAAAAAAGTTCAAACATTTCGCGGTTTTTTTGGCTCCAAAAAGTTATGCTCACCACCTGAGATGGTGCAAATTCAGATTACACGCTACTAGGACCAAATTAAGGCTTAAAACGATTTCCAGCTTACTGGAAATTAATTCCTCAAAACGCTTTTTTTGAATCTAATTTGACTCGCCTACGGCTCAATTTTGAAGAAACCCAAATTTCGGCCGTACAAGCTAAAGTAAAAACGCGCTTTTTTCGTGCTGTGCTTGGATGCAAGGAAAAATAGCAGAAAATCGATCCTTTACTATACAGATTCTATTCACAGACGAAGCAACTTTTTCCTCAAATAAGGTAGTAAGTTCCCAAAATTGCAGGTGGTGGACTGACGAAAACCCAAGATTTGTGATTAAATGTAAAGACCAGTACTCTTTTAAAACTAATGTTTGGTGCGGTATTTTTAATAGCAGACTAATTGTTATTGTTTTTTTTTCGGCATAATCTCAATTCGCAAAGATATTTGAACCTTTTTATGAATGAAATTACTGAAGTAATTGACGACATGTCGTTGGAGGAAACAGCCGTCTTATGGTTTTAACAAGACGGCGCGGCGCCGCCAATTCACAGTACCTACCTACTATTAATGTAAGAAATTATCTGGAAAACATATTTAGAGGCAAATGGATTGGCAGATATTCACAATACCCATGGCGAGCAAGATACGCGGACATAACGCCCCTAGATTTCTTTTTATGGGGTTACTTGAAAAATAAAGTTTACCATAGAAGACCCTTCCGTCATTTAAAAACCACCATCAGGGATATCTATCTTGAAATACCACCAAGAATTTTGAGAAATGTAACCAAAGAAATTTGCAATAGGACTATAATATGTATGGAAAGAGAAGGAGGACATAGAGGAATGTAGTATTTAATTAAAGAGAATATAGTTGGCAGACATGGTTTAAAGTTAATTGTATTATTCACCTTTAAGGTTTTTGAAGTATATTTTAAGTGAAATTTTGGGTATTATTTATGTGATCTAAATTTGATTAAAATTAAATATCGTTTCTTTAATATTTAAACCGATTAACGTGCAAAATTCCACAGTAAGCGTTCAGAATTACTAAAAATAGTCCACAATCGTCCTGTTTTTTGTAAAAATGTGTTCTTGTCATTATTAATTACACCTAAAAAAGAAATGCAACATTTATATATTTATTGCATTGAAATATTTCAAATTAACTCAACTGTAACCAAAAAATTTAAAAAAAATAAAATTTTACATATTCCCGGAAAAAAATGAAAAAACCAAAACAATGAAATCTTCAAACCAAACTTCACATCTTAATGTAAATTACAAACAACTTTTCCTTATGGCACTTTTCCATATTTTTATAAATAAGGGCATTTCAAAATTTTAAAATTCCTAGTTATAATTATGCAATTATTTTTTCTGAAAATCTGTTGTATGAACTTGTACTTCCAAAAATACGTTTCAGCGGTTGTTAAATTGGAAAAGAAACAATAAAAATAGATTTTATTTCTATTTGCCACGACATATCTCTTCAATCCCATTGACATATTGACAATAATAGTTATTTATATGTATCAAGGAAATTAAGTAGATGTTTATGCCCTGAGGACGCCTCTGGCCCAAGGGTTTGTAAGTCAGCCGAGGGCATAAACAACTATTAATTCCCGCGGTGCATGCAAACTTGTATGTCATACTAGTTCGTTATTGCATCCACAATATTATTTAAAAGAATCCGAATGCTTTATTTATTTGTTAGATAAATAAATTTTGTTAACTGTTAAACTCAAAAAGTCGAAATGCGGGAACATTTTGAAATTCCTGACGAAATTGCAAAAAAAGCAGAAAAACCAACACAAAACTTGCTGCCGAATAAATCGAGAGACGCCTACAACAGAGAATATGGCAAATTACTAATCTGGATGACAGAAAACTGTGTTGAAACTGTACTGCTTGCATACTTCGGCGATCTCGCGGAAACATTTTCTTCGGCTTCCTTATGGTCCAAAAAATGTTCAATGGTAAAGAAGACTATAATGGTAAATATGAATATTAACATCCCCAATTACCATTAGTTTAACGAATAATTGAAGCAACAGTCGAAAGGATACCAGCCAAAAAAGTCTAAAGTTCTGTCTAGAGAAGATGTTTTAAAACGTATTCATAAGGCACCGAGTGAGACGTTTTTAATGAACAAAGCTGCATCGCTATTTGGTGTATTTGGTGGATGTCGAGGACAAGAACTTGTGGATATGCTAGTTACTCACGCAGAAGATAGAGAATCAGTTTTCGTGGTAAATGTACCAGAGACAAAAACCGATAAAAAACGCGTTTTTACCATTGTTGACGAAGACGAAATTAACAGTTTGAAACCGATAAGAGACTACATGTCTTTACGACCACATGGTTGTTCAGAAAAAAGACTTTTTCTGATCTATAGACAAGGTCTCTGTACTGTACAGCCAGTTGGAAAAAAAACACATTTGGAAAAATCCCGTTTACCATTGCGAAATATCTGGCCTTGAGCGATCCTAACAAGTATACAGGACACTGTCTGCATCGAACATCGGCAACTCTTCTGGCAGAGGCTGAAGCCAGTATGACCACGTTGAAACGCCATGGTGGATGGACGAGTACGTCGGTTGTTGAAGGATATTTAGAGGACAGTACATTTTCAAAAAATGAGGTTTCAAGGATGCTGGCAGGCATACCTTCTGGATCTGGCTTTTCCTTACAGAAACTTGATACCCAGACAATGAAACACAAATCAACATTTGCTGCAGGCAATCGGATCCTTCCAGAATTGCCAGTTTAATGTGAATTCGACTAAATAAAGTTAAGTAGATTATTTACATGATATGTACTTTAATTTCATATTTTGTAATTAACAAAATTTAATAACAAGTTAATCAAAAAATGTTTTTTGTGTCCTTATATCCGCGCGGGCCATAAAATGCACTTTATGCCTCCAATGGTGTAAAGTACACTATTATGTAGTTGGTAACTAAGCAATAAAAACACAATAATAAAATAGTATAACACAATAGTATTTTATACACCAAGTGTGTGGTATAGATTATAGCGCCCGGAAGGTAACACGATGCAGCCAGAGGACCTTTGGCCCAAGGGATGCATGTTGCCTGATGGGCGTTATAATCTAATAATGTTCGTGGTGCATACAATATTTTATTTTTCACGAAAAATATATTTTTCTAATGAAAAATTGACTTTTCATTCTTCATTACATTTAGTAGTCTATGACAACCAACCGGTTGAATTAATTAAGAATTTTTTTATATACAGGGTGTTTCAGGTTTTCGGTCATTAAATTCTAAGGGTGATTCTACATAAAGAGGTGCCCCCTTCAGAGGCCCGCAGCGCTCTTAGGAGGGATTTACGGATCCATGTTTATATGAACTTTTTCATATTCTTTGATGTAGAATCACTCCTATAAATTAATGACGGCATATCTGAAGCATCCTGTGTATATTTTCTTTATCAAAAACTTTCCACAGATTAATTATTACCAATTATTGTGCACCACACCAGGTTAAGTTGAATAGCTTTAGCTAGACTTCGCCTTAGCGATTGGATGTATTGTATGTACATGCTTTCCTAATAAAGACTTTATTATTATTATTATTTGTTCATGATTTGCATGTGACTGCAGCCTGTTCAAACCAATTGGAACGACAACCCCTTACATTTCTCAAGTACGATTGGACCATACTTATATATTTATCTTTTCATATTTCAATAATTATGGCGATTAATTTAAGAAAACAAACGTAACACGTTAGTTAGTGATTGGTGAAAAAAACGCGAGTATAATAATTATTATTGATAAATAACATTCGTTAAAATGATTTAAGACCCCGTATGTATTTGCTAACGATATTAGGAAGTACTGATTTGCAGCACTAAATATTAATATTTTTTGCTCATATGTTGTTAGAAGGCGTAACGGTTTGCAATAATAATTAAAGTTAGATAAGGTCAAACCACTTTTTTTGTTCGTCAAATTGTAATGGGCCATTTTTTAAAAATTTCCAGGCCAAAATGTTTGCATAAGAATGTGGATGTAGAAAACAGGTAAAGTTGCTATCGAATATTGTCGATTACAAAATTCACCTTTGTAAAATCTTAAAGGTTCTCGATCATAATTTTCAAACTACTGTGTCGACTGTATTGGAATAAGTATTTGTTATTGTCTACGAAGGCAGAGGTGCAGTCAGCGGTGTAATTTCAGCATTTTTATTGAGAAGGCAGGGATTTTTCACAGATAACCCAATAGATTCAAGCAAAGCGAACCCTGTAATTCTTAAATCATAACCCTATAAACCCAAATGACCGAGAGAAAGCGAGTAGTAATGTTAAACTCAAAAGAGGGAAAGCGAGTGGTGTGAAAAAACAATTTGGTAAATAAGGCTCGTCCAAAACCGGAAGACTTGGCGATCGTTCACCGAACGGTTGTGCAAACGTTCCTCAGATGATTTTCGTTTGTATACGTTCGCTGATATGTTGGCGAGCGCTCGCTGATGTGTACAATTTGATTTTTTTGCGATAGCTCTGCAAGCATTCGCAATTTTATAAACAAGTTGTAAATAATACGATTTTCGCTTCCAAACTACTTCTATCGTAAAGTATGAGCCAAAACAAGAAAAAGTCATGTATGTTATGTCGAAAAGGTTTAAGTTTAAAAAGTTATTAACGTATAAACATTGAAAAAGATGCTTTTTTAGCTTTTTTACCTTTAATAACTTTGGACCGGAACGAAATTTTTAGATTCTGAAAAAATTTCTGAAAGTGTACAAGACTTTAACTTAACGCCGATGAAATTGTAAAAATTACATCAATATAAAAGTTACACCTACTTCAAAATTGGGATTTTTCGGTACAGCGCGCCATGCTCTTGCGAGTACAGACCTTGTCTCGGACAGCAAGCAGCCTAAGTATAGCAAATATAGCATAACTTTGGAACCATTGATGTAATTTTTATAAATCTTTCGGCATTTTGAAGTTGGAGTTTCCGATTATTTTTGCAGAATCTAAAAATTTCTTTCCATTCAAAAGTTATTAAAGGTAAAAAAGACTAAAAATCGCATTTTTCAATATTTAAACGTTAACTTTTAAACAATAAACCTTTCCGACATAACATATACAGTGTGTCTCACTTACTCACATCTTTAAAATGATTTTTTGATTCTTTTCATACAATTTAGTATCATAGAAGGCCTTGCAATCTACGATACTAAATTGTGTGAAAAAAGTCAAAAAATCATAGTAGGCGTTTTTTAATAAAAATTTTAAAAAAAGATAGGTTGAAATCATTCAAAAACCCTGCATCCAAAGCTTAGTTAAATTCTGCAACCCTCCGAAAAGTTATAAACAATAACAGAAAGCGAACTGAGGCGTGCATTAATTAGGGCTGATGGAGGTTTGCCAGAACATTATATTCAATTTTTTTGGTTGTATTTATTATTCATTTGTGTAAATTGTTTCAAAAAAATAGATTTAGAAATAATTTTTATTTAAATGCCTCAAAAGGATTTTTTTTTCATCATGGCCTCATTTTTTTTAGAATTTAACTAAACTTCGGATTCAGGGTTTTTGAATTTAGTATCGTAGATGGCCTTGCATTTAAACATGGAAAGTGATTTGGTGGTCTTAAATAGACCTTGGTGACCTTTATTTTTTAAGATCAATTTGATTCAAATCGAATAAAATACAAAACAATTATTACGCAGTTACACTCTTAAGTGAGACACGCTGTGCATAGACGACTTTTTTCTTGTATTAACCCATCCTCTGCGATAGAAGTGTTTTGGAATCGAATATCGCGTTATTTAGAATTTGTTTATAAAATTGTTATTAAAAATGGGTTCCCATGGGACGATTTCGCTAAAAATTTAAATCAGGTTTTAGAAACTGGTATAAAAATTAGTGAGACACCCTAAGCAAACCGTTCGCTTAGAAAAGAAACCCGAAACCCATTAGACCTTAAAGTATACTACATGATCATAGACGTGCCACATAAAAGTAATGTGTAATTATAATTAGTAGTCTATGATTTTACGAGTATTGAACTCACTATCCCCCGACCATCTGGGATTTAAGTCGCCTGTCTAAGGTTTACGAGTATTAAACTCGCGTTTCGCAGGGCATCTGGGGTTTAAGTCGCCTGTGTGTGGTTTTATGAGAATTGAAAAAAGGCGGCGCTCAAAATTTAGCCAGAGGCCTCACAAAGTCTTAATCCGCCCCTGGCTAATTGTATTGAAAACCTTTGACTTAATTGGCGTAATTGTCGTACTTATTCACTGATGAATACACGAGTTTTATGAGTAATTCGAACTTTTTATTGCATGCTAAAAAAGATTTGCTAAATTGGCCCCCTCAAATTAATTTAATTATACTGTGATGTCAGTTCAAATTCCTTATAAATAAAATCAATTTCTTGAATTTCTGGTCGCTTTATCGGTATCAGACGAGGGTACCTTTTTTAGAAAATTGTGTAAACAATTCGTCATCTCAGTTTTCAAAAATATGTACATGTTGAAATTTGGGTGGGCGAACACATTAGATCCGCCCCTGGATTCCTAGACAAGACATGTCGCACAGTGGAGCTAGAATTAGACAATTTTGAAATAAAATTCTCAAGGGACCCCGTAGAATCCTTGGCTTTCAGTCAAACTCTTTGAAACTCTGGATTCTGGTCATTCTTGATGTGTAGAACAAAAGTTCTTAAGCGTACTAAGTCCTAAAAACTCATGATTTTGAGATATAGTCCTCTGAAGTTGGACTTGACGTACATTCGCAGTATAGTTAATATGGTATAAACGTTGCTGATGATGCTAATGCCGGTAATCCTATCATCGGCTATTATTGCACATGTCAATGTGGAGCCAGAACTTTAGGAACATGCGCTAATTTCGCCTCTATTTTATTGTTTTTAGATTGTGGGGAATCAAAATAATATTAAATATCCAGACAATCTGCTAAATACATCGTTAGATACAGGCGACAGAGCACAACAATGAGCTCAATAAAATAATATTAAAGTGGTACAATATCGTTCCTGTCCAAAATGCACGTTTCGGTCTAAATTTTGTAACATTTCAATGGACTATGTGTAGTAACAATACTATCGATAGTCTAGGGTCCGCTTTATAGATTTTACTGTTTGAAAAATTATGGTGTATTTTATTATCGATTAAAACATTCTTGAGCTAAAAGTACACTATTATTACTACTCATTACTTTTTATATTACTTTCATTGTTTTGGGTCAAATAATATTTAAGTTCCTACTAACAGTAGAATAAAAGAAAAGAAATTTTCATTAACATACGTATTAAGGACATGCAAGTATTATGATTTCATCAATAAAAACACTTTTGCAAGTGAACCAGATTTTGGCCAACATTTTTTATAACGGAATTTGACTTTTTGTTCGCCCTTGTTTCAGTACCTGCTACGACTCGGCATGTGTCGCATGCCGTAAAAATGGCACGAAAGGTCGTTCCTACATATGTTCTTCTATCAAATTTCTATTCAGGAATCTTTGCTATATTTTTTGCAGCAATCAATTATCACGTCATAAAAAGTGTAAATACCTGAAAGATGATGGCTTTACTATTATTTTCATTAGATTAATTAAATAAGCGATGCGCGACCGCTGTCTGCCTTATAATCGCCGGCACTACACTCGGTCAAGGTCATGAAACTTGTTTAAAATTATATAAGCAGGTTCACTACTGTAGGAGCATAATATCAAATTTATTATGTCAAAGTTGTAAATTTGGAATTGTAGGTTTATTGCAGAAAAGGTTATATAAACATGAATGCATTCAAAAATCTAGTGCATAAAAAATGTAAACAAGGTTAAAACTATTAACAAAATAAAGCAGCAATACGAGTAGGTAACTGAAGATGTAACCAATGAAAGACTCAGGAAATCTTGACCTATGTAATAAAATATTTATAAAAAAAGTAAATAAAATACGCTTTATATAATCTGGTATTCCGGCTAAGAGCTCGCAAATATGATAATTTAAGATTTTAAGCCTACTTAGAAAATTTTAACGATACTGCAGGCAACAAACCTTGATCTCATAATGAATATCGACATTCAGACTTGTGGGTTGTTATTAATGTGCTATAATCTAAACAGTAATTTTAGATCGTTTGTATTCAGTATATCATTTGATTAGGAGAATGTGAAAAGCATTCATAAACCGAGTTATCAACACGACTCTATACATAAACGAACAACATATTTTATTTGTCTAACTACAACAAAAACAATTGATTCAGAAAATTCGCTGTTGTTTTTTGAATGTGGCATTGTGAAACTAACAGAAAAGTCAGATAGGTAATCATTTTAGGGGAGTCAAATTAGACAAAAAATTGCCCGAAATTCCGAATAATTAATTCCTCGATCCATATTTTTTTATGAAACCTACTGGAATATCCTCCAGAGTCAACAAAAAATGCCACCTCCAGAATTTTGCTGAAATTATTCTTTTTTTTTATTAATGGCAAATGACTGCAAAATTAGTTGTAAAATTAAATTGAATTGATGAAAATTTTTTTAAATTAATTTCTAAATGTTTTTGGGTATGCTGAATACGAATTTGATGTTAGATTTGCGAAATTCAAAATGGCGTTTACAGAATGACCAACTCAAATGCAGTAAATATGCAAAAATGAACGACACAAAATACGATTTTTTTTTGTTTTACAATATGTCGACTAAAAAACTAACATCAGTTAAAAGAAATTTACTTACAATAACGTATATTTGAAGTAGTTTTAAGGCAACAAGTTATGAATTTATTGATGCATTTATTTAAAAAAGTAATAATTTTTGGGATATATATAGATAATACAGTTTTGAATACTTTTCTTTAAAAAAGCTGCTTACAGAAAACTGATTCAGTTTTGCTAAAAACGTACACAGCGTACAGTCACGTATGTACCTAGTCAATTTACATTGAAACGTTTTGTTGCTGTTGTCACAATACTGATAAGCACGTAATTTTCAACGTTTTACGATTTATTTTTGTTTTAATGTTTATTTCATTAAAAACAATAAAATAAAAATAAAATCGAGGTGTAGTTTTGAAGATTAATACCCAAGCTTCCACCACAAAAGGGTGGGATTGTCAAAAAAAAATTATTTAAAATTATTTAACTTTGTTCACACTTAAATGGTGTATTCGTTGCAAAATTAAAAAATCGTCTTGCTAGAAAAAAATCACGCAAAATAAATCATTGTTGCTTATAATACATAGCTTCAGCTTTAATTTGATCACCTATAAAATGCCGATATCACTTTTCAAAACTTTAATATCAACAATCAGTTAGATACTCATAGCGGAAAACTGTTTTTTCCGAAAATTGACAAACTTTCAAGGCCTGTATTTTGTGAAATAAATTTTTTTAATTTTTTTAACTGAAGATGTATTTTAGATAATCCCTTTAAACATGCTATACAAGTAATTATCTTTGTTTTTTCAATAAATTATGCATTAATACTTCGAGAAAATGTTACTTTTTAATGTCCAATTGGTTTTATATCATTTGCTTTTGCCCATCAACTTATGTACAGCGCGCGCGCGCGCTCCCACAAGCCTATTCCAATTTGAGTGAACGGCCGACGTAGCGCGACTTGGAACGTTAGTTACCAAATTATTGTTCGCTTAACTTCGAAAAACACGTCATATATGTTTCTTGCATAAAATTTTCTGTTCTTTCCAACGGTGCTGTTAGTTTTTTCCTACAAATTGAATTTAAAAAGTTATTAATGAAATATTGTATTTTTGCACCTAAATTATTTAATAAAAAATTTTCCACACAATTTCTCGCGGTGGCATTTTGGTATTTTTCATGGATCGAGGTATTATTTCGAAATGAAAATCTAATTTAACTCCCGTATTGTACGAATGAAAACGATTCACAAAAACGACTTCTGGCTGGAGGGAGGGGCACTTCGTCAGATACGTCACTAGTTCTCAAAGTTGTAAAAAAATGAAGTTAAGTATAACACATGATCGTCACAAGATTTTTTATTGAAAATATTTGTTTAAACGCTTTGAATACAAAAAAATATTACCAGGAAGAAACTCTCATCAATTAATTAGCCAGAAATAGAGCAGGCGAATACATCCCGGACGCAGATTATTTACTGGAATCAGTTCAGAACACACTACAGATTATGAAAATTCATGTTACCGGACGGTAACCTGATCTGATATTGTTTAAAACAATTTTGTTTATAACAAACGAAAACATTACATTTTTTAAATATATTTTGACTGATTTCCAACACAAAATGTTCGATAACGTTTTTCCGTGAAGTTGATATTCTCAATGTTTTGCGACTTGCCATATTGACCAAAAAGTTTTGGACAAATCTAGTTTTCTTCGCAATTTCATTGTGAATAATTTGTCTCTCTTTCTTGATTGCGATACAGGTTATACAACCAAAGATATTTAAGAAAATTTGCGAAAAACAGGATTCTGAACACTTGTTCAAATAAAAGCTTTCCACCACACGTATTTAATCCAAAACTATTTACTACACTTCTTGAAATGTTTTCAACAAGTTTCAGCAAAAGAATTGTTATAGCAAGACAGTACCGTAGATATTTTAGTTTTACTCTACTATAGGTAATCCTAATATTAAAATGAAATATGAAGACAAATGAAAAATATTCAGATAAATGAATTTGTGTATATTTCTTTAAGGGCATTCTGGCGAATTGGTCAATTCTTCTTTGCTGTTTTTTTAAATTAAAGTGAACGTTTTACAATTTCTGTATGGATATACTTTAGTCCTGCTTTCTCCCTTTATATAATACATAAACCCCAGAAAGAATATTTAATACGTATAATTAGTTTTCACCACAATGAAGTTGTAAATCTTTTATTGCGATAATAAAATGTAAAACAACAAATTGCTTGAAAGAAATTAAGAAGAATACATCCAATATATTCAATGAGCAGCATAAGTATTTTCCTAGCAGCTTTCATATAAACCTATTGTATAGGTACAGTTGATCTAAACAAAATCTCCAAATTTAACCATTACTCGTGATTAGTATTCCAAAGCAGAAAAAAATTAATATTTTAAAAATAGTTGTACGACTTTATCCAAATGTAGTAAAGTAAGATGAAGTTGGCTGATGCATATCTATTTAAAACCGATCTCTACTTTATGTGTAAGCGCTGGAATCTGTTGAGGCCCGAGGTTCTACAACTTTAGGTTGTATAAAACAACCGTACAATATAACTAGAATTATTGAAAGTGTGGTTTATGGTAATTTCAAATACCATAAATCTAGAATCTATAGATTAATACAGTTGTCTACAAATATTTAATGCAAATATAAAAAGTTATAAAAACGACAGTATATCACTGCCTTGTTAGTTCCCACAGGGCCGTAGTTGAAATTTTGTCCACGATAACTTAGAATAACTTACTGGGTACAACGATAAATTTAAAGAATTTACTCTGTTTTGCTTGTGTCAAGATAGAAATAATATCTTATATGTTTGTCAAGCATTGACGAATTAGTAAGAGGTCCAAAGCTTTAAAAATTGAAATGACCTATTCCAGCAAGGTAAATCATGTTTGGGATCGAATTCACAAAGAGGGTCCTTAGGGACATCAAAAATGGTTTGTTGGACTTTTGTTGGCGGTTGTACAACTTCTCCACGAGAAAAAAAGATAGCGGAATGTTGTTTCAAGAATTCATGTTTTTAAACGTAAGTATACCTCTCGCTAGAAAATTAACTACACGTGCGATATTGATCTGATTTTTTATATTTATGTACTACTGACATGAGCGCATCTATCTGTACTGACGGAATTTCAAAATTATTTACGGTCTTTTTCTAAATAAATTCATAATCACAGGAAGGAAATTTATGTGTTTAAAATTTCGTCGTGCACGTGCGGGCAGCTACATCAAATGTTTGAATTTTGTGTATACTATATGCGAAGGAAATATGGTCTAGAGATCAACAAAATTTTTGCAACAAAAATTAGCTCGATATCGATATCGCACTTAGTTAATTTTCTAGTGAGACTTGTATGTTTAAAAACACGAATTCTTGAAATAACATTCCACCATCTTTTTTTCTTGTGGAGAAGTTATGCAGCCGCCGATTTTTGCTAAAAAGTTAACGTTTTTCAGTAAACCGCGGTCAACAAAATCTTTAATATTAAAACTGAGAATTTTTAACTTTAAAACAATGCACTTTATGAAAAAATTTTACAGAAAAAAAATGTTGAACTGTGAATTTTTTCAGAATTTTTTAATCAATATTTAGAAATTTTAATTTTTTGATTTTTTTCTTCCATCGCAATTATTGCTAGTTTCCAAAAATTGATCAAGAAATTCTGAATTTTTTCATAAAGTGCGTTGTTTCGGAGTTAAAAATTCTCAAAGATTTTTATTACCCAGATTTACTGAAAAAGGTTAACTTTTTAGATAAAATATCAAGACTTTTTTTTGTTTTTACTCAAAAAACAAGATGCTGTCCCAAAAATAAAAAATAAATAATTTGTTATTTTTTTCAACGTCAAAAATTAAAAAAAAAGAATCTTTTTGCCTTTTTGGGGGGCTAAATTACCCATAAAACATAAAAATTGTAAATTGCGCCACTCAGATTCGTAAAGTAGACATTTTTTCCAATCTTTTGATGACCTGCATCAATATTTTTGCAGCTCCGAATTTTGGCGAAAGTGGGGTCGCATTTTCAAGTCATTTCCACTAGATCAAGTGGAAGTGGTTCAAAATTGACCTGCAAGATTTGATCTAAGCTAATTGACTGACAAAAGTTTGAAGTTGAATAAAAGTTTGTAAAATGATTCCAAGTTTTATAGTAGAGATTTTCAAAAAGCTATAATTGAAATCGATTCCTTGCAAAGTTACCCAATTAAATATTACTATTATCATTGAAACTAAGTGCTGGCGTGAATGAAAAAAGAGCAGACAGCCCAGGCAGCGGGGGCTGTATTTTACAAAATTAATTCTAACTTACTTATTACATTAACGTGTTTTGTCTTTTGCGTTGGTACAGTAGGTTCCATATGAAATCTAGCGATACAAAAAAGCTAGCAAAAAAGCCTAAAGGAGACCGACCACTTCTGATTAGTATACCGCTGGACAATAGTGTGTAAATTTATTCTTAAACTTTTATGACAAAAAAACAGTTACCCCACGTTGACAGATCGCTTATGTCAATGAATCATAATAATAATAATATGAAATGGTCTTTATTAGAAAAAAGAAATACAATTTCTTAATCTAAAGGGCGAAGTTTAGCTCAACAGCCATTCCACCACTTATACCCTTAAAAACATGATAACAAGATACTTGCACTAAGTAGATACCTCGGTAGATACTTACTTATATAAAACTAGTAGAATTCGTTCAAGTAACAAACAAAATAATAATTATAAACTGTGACTAAGAATAATTGACGCAGAATTACATACACAATACAGTTTTACACATATTACGTACAATGTTGGTTAAATAAAAAATTTTAAATTTTATACTTAAATGTATTTATGGAAAAATGTTTCAAATAATTTTCAAGCAGATTATAATTTGATATAGCGTTGTAGGAGAAAGAGCGCAGAAAAATGGCAGTACTATGTTGTGGCATGGTCAAAATATCAGTAGATCTTGTATTAATATTATGGATACTTCTTCGACTTACAAGTTTTTGCTTAAGATACTCCGGCACTGAAGTAGTAAAAACTCTATGAACAAACATCAGCAGGTGATATTTGTAGGTATTTTCAAGATTAAGCCAATCAAGTTGCAAACGTTTCTGTGAGACATGTTGAAATTTCTTTAATCCAAAAATATAGCGAATGCAGGTATTTTGAATTTTTTGTAACCTATTTATTGTGCTCTTGTCGAGACATGAAAAATACACAATAATACCATAATTAAGAATAGATAAAACTAAAGATTCACACAGTTTTTTCCTTAGTTTGTAATTAATTATATGTATATTGGCATAAAGAAGTTTCAGTACAACGTATGTTCTTCGAACCAATTTGTTAACATGTGTTATAAATCTGAGTTTTGATTCAAATATGATACCTAAATTTTTTGAGTTTGCTGCTGTTGGGAGTCTACTATTATCTAATAAAATATTTATATTTTCACATAGCATTTGGGGATACATATTTTGACTAAAAATCATTACTGTTGATTTGTTTGGGTTAATTTTTAAATTATGTTTTGTAGCAAAATTACAAATTTCTTGCAAGTCAATATTTATTAAGTTTGTTGCTGCGCGGTAATTACTAGGATCGAATGAGAAATAAAGTTGTCTATCATCGGCATATGCTTGCACAGAACAGTGCTGTATGTTTACAAATATATCTGCTTTGTACAAGAGATAAAGAAGAGGTCCCAATACAGAACCTTGAGGCACACCGGATGTTATTAACTGTCTACGAGAATAATTATTTTCAATAAATACTCTCTGACTACGACCAGTCAGATAAGATTTGATAAAATTTACAGTTATGTCGGAAAAACCAAAATAGTGCAACTTTGCACATACAAGTTGATGATTTAATTTATCAAAAGCTTTTGTGAAATCGAGCAGAACTAAAACTGTAGCTTGTTATTTAGGGCTCTAAATATATTATCGGTCACATTTACTAAGGCAGATGTTGCACTATGACCCTTTCGGAAACCTGATTGAAATAAAGGAATAATTTTGTGTTCTTTGACATAATCACTTAATTGCTGGTGTACAATTTTCTCAAGAATTTTTTATGGAACCCTTAAAATGCTTACAGGACGCAAGTCAGATATATTTTGAGGATTATTGACTTTTGGCAAAGGACTAACTAGTGCCTCTTTCCATTGTTCAGGGAAGTACCCTTGTTCCAGGCAACAATTCATAATGTGAGTGAGATAGTCACCAATAACTGGAAAACTGTATTTTAACATTACTAGGGAAATCTTGTCAGAACCACAAGCATTAGATTTTAGATTAAACAGAACTTTATTAATTATTTCAGTTGAAGTCATATTAAAATCAAAACTCACATTATTTTTGTATTTCCTTGAACGATAAAAATGTATTGTTTCCTCACATGAGTTATTATTTTCAAAAACAGAAATAAAGTAGTCGTTAATATCATCCGGGTTATTCATCTATTTAGTAGGAGAAATTTCAACCAATTATATTCAGTGGGATTGGTCCACGTTCTTAACTCGTTAGGATATATTTATGACATTTTTTTGTGATGATAATAAAAGAGGCCGAACATCTTCTTTATGACCTTTTTTGTACATAAATTGAAAGTTACTTACGGCCGGTCTCCTTTAAACTTTTTTGCAAGTTTTTCATATTATATATGATATTAAATATATCACATATGAGAATTATATATAGAACCTACTATAACTGATTCTTTTAAATTTCAGATTACAAGTAATGGAAAAAATAAAATTTAAAACAATATATCTACAAATACGGTTAGTGATAATATTACTTAACATTATGATATCACCGTGCCTGCCTAAAGAAGAAGTAAAATCCAGACAAAAGAGAATACTTTGGGTTACTCAGGATGGAAGACTGGCGCTACCCCCTGGAACTACCTTAGTAATATCACCCTCTTTATCAATGCCATTTGTAAGATACCCACCAGACGGATTCTTCTCGAATATGACAATTAGTCTACCATTTACAAGTAAGTTGAATATTGCATTTTAAATCATCCAAACACCTCAATCTTTTGAATTTGTTTCATATAATGTAATGAAATTCTGAGAAAAAGATTGAAGAAACTAATTTTTTTCAACCGATCTTCAATTAAAGGATACATGAAAATTAAGAAAATTAGCGTGATTTATATATATACAGGGTGTAATTAGTTTCATGTCATTAAAAAAACTGGTGGTAGGAAACGACAAGACAAACAAAAAAACCTTATATAACATGGGGTCTAAAGCTCACAGTTTTGGAGAAAAAAAATAAACAAAAATTTCCAAAATACTCATTAACCTAGTTTGAGAACTGCTGGCATATTGGGGTAGGTTTTATTGCCTCGCGTCTTATCGCACGAGATACTCTGACATTCCTGCAAATAAGTATGCCGACAAAGCAGTTAAAAGCGACCGGCAGAGGACATCGTCATGTTTTTTGCTTCTTCGCGGCCAATTATCCTATTATATACTCTCCCTTGTAATATTCTCAAGTAATAATTTCAGTTTTGTCCTTACTTGGTAAAGAACGTACGCATGACGCGACGTACCCGTTCCTTGGTTTTGTCTGTTGCTTTTCTTTTTGAATTTTGTGCCACTTATTTTAAGACTTATTTTATTGACTTATTGTTCAAGTCGTTAGTACTTGGTTACGTAAGACACTACTTCTCGTTCGTGCTTTTTGTGTTACTTTTTGGATTTTGGGCCAAGTTTTTCTTTTTGTTTTCTTTATTGTTAACGTTAATTCACAGTTTAGTGTGGTGTTTTAAAACGCAGATTTTGGACATTATGGGAGATTACACTTATCCAGAGCTCGCGGATATGGACTTGGTACATGGAGAAAGTGGTGGAAATGCAGGTGGTGCGGAAGAGCTTTAGAGCAATTGCAACGACGTATTTTAGTGTGCATAGAAACCATAAAAAATGATCCTAATTTACCAAATGTGTTGAACGGAGTAAGTATGTTATCAGTTCGACGTACCGAAAGTGTATACGTGGAGATGGAGATCATTTCGAACAATTTTTGTAAAAAATTCAAAAGAATTCTTCAGTTATTGGGTGTTACCTATTGGGCATTAAAGGTATGATTATTATTATTGTTAGTATTCGTTGTCTTGTTTTTATCGGTTTATTATTGTTTACATTGATTTTCATAGAGACCAAAGACTTGATTTTTAGTTTTCGATACCTGATTGAGAAAAATTATGTGCTCAATTCGTTAAAAAAATTAGATTTTTTCCTAACTTAAAATACACAACTATTTTCTGTTATCGTATCTCGGACGACTAACTGTTCGTTTTCCAATTTCATAAAACAATTACTAACTTTTTAATCTTTTAACACAATGTTACAAATGTTAATAAACCACTTTTAAATTTTATAAATTCTTATAAACGACAATAAAAGCTACAATAGCTTTGTTCCAAATTAAAAAACACATGTAAACAAATCCTATTTAAACCCCTGCGGCCATGCTATGCTTGCGTTGTGCCGAAAGAGAAGGAATTATTTACATTTTCATAATTAGTGGTGTAAAAAGTTCGATACAAATAATCCCATCAAAGTGCCGTACTTCTACCGACGGGAACACAAGTCGGGTATTACAGTTTTTTATTATTTCTAATATTCGGAACTATAACATCCAATGACCCTGAAAAACAGTGGTTCTCAAATCTTTCCTACCATAACATTAAAAATGTAAACCCAGGTCAGTTTTTTTCAAAGTGCCCCTAGAGAAAAAGGTCATATAGGTTTTCTGTTTGTCTAGTCGGTCCCTATTACCAGTTTTTTTAATGACATGAAACTAATTACACCCTGTATATTGTTATAAAAAAAATATGAAACCTAATATAGTTATACCATTTTTAGGTTCAATATAATTTTTAAATTGAAAATGTCTAAAAAATGTAGTACATTATTTATCGTGAAGAATTGCCCGTAACTCGGAAAATTAGCAAGTTACAAAAAAATTCCAAGAGACAAAAAATGTTTAGAAGGCCTTAATGCATAAATCACATATTTTTAAAGAGCTACAGTTTCAAAGAAACGGGTAGTTTTTCATGTTTTTCCGGAGCAAATCGGTGTAAACGCACTTTACAGAAAAGTTGCAAATAAAAAAGTCTTGTATTTCGGATGTTATTATCAGTGAATGTTTTCATTAACATTTGAATAAAATGTTTTTAGTTCTCAGTATGTGACAAGAACTTTTCCTGGATAATGGTCACTGGACTGTCGGTTGATATAGTGAAGCGAGGCCCAGCATTTTGATATCGACATTGCTGTTTATGTCTTCTAATGCTGTTAGGATTGTCGTATCCATCAACAATACAATAATAAGCGATTTGTAACATTTTTTAACATAATTTAAATACATTTTGTAAACATCACTAAAAATTTTTATTTTTGGATGGTCCATTTCACTTCATAGGGCAAAATCAATCCCTATCCCCATCGAAAACAGGCCGTATCTCGGTTAATTATTGCTATAAAATTAATTTAAAAACAGGAAATTAAAGATAATTTTGCCAAAAGCAACTTATATTTGAACTATTTTTTGTAAATGCCATATTTTCCAAGAAAATAAAGAAAAATCGACTTTTTTAATTAAAAACACTCTTTTTTACCCCCCACAGGTTCCCGAGGATCCGTAAAACTCCTAAACTTTTTGTTTCATGAACTTTGGCCTATTTTAAACTTATAACGAAAGTTTAAAGTCTGCACAAAGATTTTTCAACGATATGAAGCACTCTTGTTTTCTTCTTATTTATAAAGTCTTGCATGACGTTTTAAAATGCATGTATTATTCTAATTGGCTTCTGTTTGCTGTATAGCACATCTGACGGTATCACGCTGTCTGCCGCGGTTGTCTGTTAGGCGTACAGCCTCATCAAAGCCCTGCCCGATCAGCTTCTCGGTGCCCAACGTTTTCAAGGACGATCTCGTCGCCTCTTGCCACCCAGTTTTCTCTGAACTATCAACCATTCTATTTAGTTTTCTCCCGTGTTGATGTAGTTAAAGAAATTAGAGACATGGACATATTTCTTGGAAAATCGAGCTATTAGTGCGATGACCTGTCCTGGAAATTGGTAACAAATGTCTCCATATCGCAAGCATCAGTCAGTGTCGGTTTTGGATATAAATTGCCCCTAAGTCCAGGTTGCGCCTCACCAGCCCCCCACCCCCTCCCCATCGGAATAGGAACAACATTTAAAATTGAAATCAAGGAATCGTTGTTAATTCACACAATCCGTCAGTAAGTATCGAAAAAGATCGTTCGCCAATTGTGTTTGTCACTTGCTAGGGTTGCAAAAAAATGTTCATGGAAATGTCAATAGTATTTCTTTCTTTTAAAATATTAATTTGCGATTTGCTTGAGACTTTAGATTGAACATTGTCAAAAAATTCCTTCTCGGGAAATTCCGACTCAATACCCTGTCGCAAATTTACTGCTTTCTCTGTTATTTTCTCATTTGTTAAGGATGGGTTACTCAGGAAAACAAAAAGTTCCTCTAACTTTTTGTAAGCATTTCTTCGACGTAACAACTCATTTGTTAAATTATCAATTATTGCCATAAAAGTGTTAACATGCATATTGCATATCTCTATCAAATTGTAATGATTTAGTTCTAATCTTATGATTTTCACATTTTTACCATTTCCTGGTTATTAAGGTATCGGCGTATGTATTAATTGTGAGTGTTGAATAAATTTCACCTGTCACCTGCTTCCCTGATGGTCTGTCTATGTCTCAGAGGCTTAAAAGAATTTAGTTTTAACGAAAACAATTAATTTTTTATATTTAGTAAAATATTACTACATCCTGCTCGTATTTATTTCAGTTGACTTCAACAAACTAGGTCTAACAGACAACGAAAACCCGTACGGAGTCCTTCCTCCACTTCTGGCACGGTCAATGGGGCGTGCCGCAGGAGGACTACTAGCAGATTATATAGGTAACATCTTGGATCACCGCCGAAGTAAGAGATCAAACGTAGAATTACCTAAAAAACCACATGTAAACGCTTTTCATGGTGGCGAGCGAGCTCTCCTTTATATAGCAGTAGAGGAATTACTTGATAATTTCGGCATGAATGGGAGAGCGTGTCTGTTAAGAGCTATATGCGAGGTTCATGCTCATCCAATGAGCAACTTTGGACTGATCGGTGAAATGCTGAAATTATTTTTCAGGTAAATATAATTGTACTTTCATACCGGCTTACTTAGAAGTTTTGACACATCGTTTTTTTTAAATACCGATCTTACTATGTTTAATTTCAAAGAACACACAGAGACGCAGTGTTTGGATTACCCTATACGCCAATTACGGTCGGGCGTAAAGCGGTAGATTTTTAGGGGCGGCAGGAAAAATCATAATAAAATCGCAATCTGTATATTCTATAATGATCAACTTATATTCGATCGAGATAAGCAAGTCTATCGTAAGGAGTACCCCCCCCCCCCCCTCTCCTTTTCGAAATTGCAACTGAGAGAAAACAAATGTTGTTGCAAGGAATATCATCACCTTCGCTCTTCGAAATTGTAATCGAATGAAATGCCACCTCCCGCTTTTCGAAGTTATATCGAAGATCGGGGGCTACCACCACCGGGCCCCGACTTTCCCTCGATGGGCCTTGTGGTTTCGCCAACATTACTGCGTAAGGCGGCAATACTTTCATCCGTCACTGCAGAGAGGTAGCCTCCCTCTCAAATGTATGAAATAAGAAGAGGCAGTCCGCGGCTAATTCATTAAATGAATTCATGGTTACTTCCCTTCATCGGCATTTGCACACTTATCTAGAGTGCCACAATTTTGATATTTTTAAGTAGTACCTAGGTGTAGAACATTCTACACGTATTGAACCATTTTTACAGAAAACTTTCATTCATCTCTACAAATTTTGTAGTGCCAGCAAATCTCCATATGCCGACATGTTACATGAATATGTGGAGGCTGAGAACGCAGGCAGTGGTAAACTAGGAGGGCCAGCAGAATGTTGGCCGTATATGAAAGATTGTCCGAAATCTTTGTTTTTACCCAGACATAATCACTATAGGTAAGTAAAAGTAAAAGATATATTGATTAATTTCAGGTCTTAGCCTTTAGAATGTGTAGTTTTATAAACATGTATATACGCATATGGTAGGTATACCCCAGCATATGTGACCATAAAATTTATTCATGTTACTTAAATCCCTAGCTCCCATAGTCATAGCCGACTTCTGGTAAATTTCATATAGTAATAATGGAGAATGGATGGTACTTATCTATACAACCAGTAATTTTTTTCCGTCTTTCTATCGATTTAGTTCTGAGACATCCATTTTTAAATTTCGACTTTCCGAAAAGTAATCATTTAAAAAAACTGTATCATTTAATTAAAAAGAATAGGTATTAAAAACACTTAGTATTACTGTTCCACAATTTTTATTCAGATTTCTCTGAAATGTGTTTCGGCCTTTCGATCGTAACAACTAACCTAAAAGTGACCATTACAAAATATTTTTAGGATTTGAGATGTATAGATAATCTAATTAACATTTTATTACTTATTTCTAATATAGAGTCTGCCTCAGCCTTTATGGCGTGTGTACGGCTCGAGCTACGCCTTGCTTTAAGATTTGTTCTCACTCATACACATATCAAACGGGACGCTATTCTAAACCTACGACTTTCCACTTATAAAACTTCTACAATTATACTTATGTTCATCTCTTTCATTCTTTCATGCGGTTAAACTCGGCCAGCGTTTGTGCCAGCTCAATTAGCATAGCCGTGCGACGCGTTTTGACAGACACTGTTCGTCTCACGCTTCAAATCATCTTAGACCGTACGCTTCTCGTGACATACACGCCATAAAGGCTGACACAGACTATAGCTACTACTAGAAATTTAATTTAAATTTTTAATTACTGTTTCTGGGTATGTTTAATTTTAGTATGGCGTCTATTATGGGGGGTATTATGAAATTTAATTTATGTTACCTTTTCCAAGTGGGAATTCCAGTTGAGTGACTTATCTAGGGTGACACCTAGATATTTCACTTCTTCCGCAAATGGAATAATTTCACCCGATATGGAAGGTGGTTCCAGGTTGTCCAGCTTCCTTTTTCTGGTGAAGGGTATAATTACCATTTTGTGAGGGTTGACAGATATCTGCTTTCTCTCACACCAGATGTGAATAGCATCTAGTACCTCTTGAAGGGTATTTGAGAGTACCTCTTCAGATTTTCCTCAAACCAGAATGACTAGGTCGTCAGCATATGCCTGAATCTCGACTTCCCACAGGGAGATAATGGCAAGCAGGTCGTCCACAAGGAGTGACCACAAGAGCGGGGAGAGAACCCCGCCCTGTGGGCATCCCCTCGCGGCCCTAAAGCTCACCGTTTCCCTCTTTAGAGACGTCTACAATTACCTACCTCATGGGGACTTGTTTTGCGCTTTGAATGTGATTACATTTTCTTAACTTATTTAGCTATAAACTAAAAACTATTTCTATTGTTATGTAACTAGCAGTACTAATAACAGTAGAACTGTCTTAAACTTTGTTGTTTGTACTAATTGTAAGTAAGAATTTAAATATTTTATTGTTGTATGTATATAGATTAACAATTTAACCATTTCTGTATTGTTTCAATGATTCAATGATTGAGAACTGCATTAAATATATCTATATTATCTATCGTATAATTCTTTACGGTTTTATTAAATTTTTTAATGTTATGATATTTTCTAAGTGTCGTGGGTAACAGAGCTGGGTAATTACTTGTAATTTAAAAATAATTACAATTACAAATTACTTTTTTTAAAAAGGAACTAATTACAATTACAAAGTACGTGTTTTTAAAAAAGGAATTATATTCATTTAATTACAATTACATGAAAAATGAAGTTAGCAATTACTTTTCTAATTACTTTTCTAATTACTTTTATGATAACGTAAATTATAGTGACTAAACAGACAAAAAGGTAAGTAGTAAAGGCGCGTAAAACTTCATGCAAGCGATTCAGAGGCTATGTGTGGTGTCTGTGTATGCATTCATAATTATATATTTTCCCTCCATACTCGACTATTTATCCTCCTATTCGCTAAGAAAAATGTTAAAAATGTATAATCAGAAAGAGAGAAAGGCTTTATTTTAATCGTGTGAACTGGTAAGAATGTTTAGGGGTTCCATAGTATGCATTTAGACATTTAACCGTGCGATTGGCCGCGCAGAGTGACAAAATTACTTCACTATTTTTTTTTTTTTTTCAGGAAGCCATGGCAGACTTTAGGGATACATGTTATTAGGACATTTTTTGTTCAGGAACACGTAGTCTATCCACCTGTATTTTTAATTTTTTCCTACCCTGACTTAATTTCAAAATTTTGAAAAAATGAGTGAATGAAAAAATATTTTTTTATGTTCTGCATCCGAACGAAATGTAAACTTTTCAGGATATTATTCTATAATATACTTCCGCGAACTCATAAAAAAAATTGTTCAGTTTGCAACTTTTCATGGGTTTCACTATAAAATGTTCTCAGTCGTCTGGTATATTAGTTGCTTGCGATTATTTCGCAAAGTAGTAGGTAGGTCAAATTAAAATAAATTTTATAATAATATTAAAACACATTAAATATAAATAGTTTACTAAATAAACGTATTTTAAATGAAAAATGCCTTTTATTTAGGAATATATATAAGTTTTATGTTTTAGGAAGTGATAACACCAATGTCTCGAAAACAGTTGCTTTTGATTTTCCTTTATTTTATATTATAAAATGGAAAAGCATTATTATATTCGTAAAAAAAAACATTAAAACATTTTTATTGTTTATTTTTCCGTTTTAATTCTGAAGAAAGTCAATTTCAAGTTATTGTAGTAACAAAATTCCCTAGACACTCAGTAGACAGACAGGCACTCAAGCAGACAAACTGAAAAGAATTTTTTTGTTCGAAATTCATTTTGTTCTTTTACCTAAAATGACTTAAAACGTTAAAAAACAAAAATTACCATTTACTTTTTTCCCACGAGCACAATGGTTTCTCTTATATGAGATGTTGGGACAGAAATAGTAATTATTAAAAAAATTACGAATCAAAAAAGTATGACCGAAAGGCTGACTAACCGAACCAGAAGTTTTCTTAGCTCAAAATAAGGGCAGTAACACATAATATATATTTTTATTAATCTTGGTGCTATAGATAACATATTTTCTAAATTAATATAATAATTGTAATAAAATAAAATGTACTTATTTTATGTTAATTCCGAAGTTACTTCACTAAATCTTAATGTTCACGCGGCACAACGCTTTCTTCAAATCGAATAGAAACAAACAGGATGATGCGATTTCCAAAGATGGAACTGCAAGTCTGCGTTTGTTTGTTAAACCACATACGCATGTTCTTAAAGTAATTGTAATTGGAAAAAGTAATTGTAATTGAAAAAAGTAATTGTACTTATAGAAGTAATTTGTAATAGAGCAGTAGCAGCTGACGTCACAACATGGCCGCCACGGTCGATTGGTGGATAATAACCTAGTTTTGCGTTTGTGTCCATGCTGATTAATTCGAGTTTTTAAAGAGGTTTTAGTGCTTTTTTAAACGTTTTTCTTGTGTAAAATCAATTTTTGGTGTTTTCCGTGTATTATACATTTCGTAATTTGTTAATCTGACTTTAATTTAGTGTTTTATTTGTGTTTTTCTTCCAGCGTGTTATCTTGTGTACATCTCAAAAGTTATTAATTTTCGATATTGTAAGTGAATTTTAGTGAATTTATTATCATTTTATTTATATTCTACATTTTAGGAGTCCCCTCGTAAAATTTCTAAGTTGAAATATATTAATGGAGTTAACCTATAGGATTTAAAAGTGGAAGATTCATACTGCTTCCAACTTAGTGTTGAATTAATGAACCATTGTGACCGTTCTTGGAAATAAAAATGCTATCTAAACTATAAGACTGTTATTATTCATACTTACCTTTATTGTTATCTATAATGTGTACGATCTTAAACATCCTATTATGGTTGTTATGTTTATAAGCATCATTTTGAAGAACTTTATTTTACTCCAGCTAAAGTGTTATTTTTTAAGTTCTGTCGCGTTCTAGGTCACTTACCTTCATTGATATTTTATTTGTAAGCATTACATCTGTGATTATAATTGTAAGAATGAAAACAAATACCAAACTAGGTAAGTATGCTTATATACATATAAAGTATTTCGAGCATATTACGTTGCATACCTATTTGTTTATAATTTTCATTAAATGGAAACTGAAACGGTCTCAGTCTTATCTTTATATTAGATTTACTATTACTCCTGCATTTCACAATACAAACCTCTGATTATTGTTATTAATGTGTTAAACTATTAAACTTATTAGAAACTGTTGAGCCAAATGAAAGTAAGATATAATCAATAAAAAGTTGATGGGAAATGGTTTGAATTGTCTAAAAACTTTAATTTCACAAAAGATTTATAAAATCATTAATATATGATTGATATATTGGCATGAATCAACGAATGTTGTGACAACTTTTAACCTATGCTTAGCTGCGTAACTGAGCCTGTGTTAATTAAACATTTACTGAAATATGTCGTGATATTATATATGTACAAAAAAGTTCAAAAATCCAATATAGTCTTTATTTTCACCATATTATGGGTTCACAAAGATGTCAACGTATCAAATTTTACACTTGGAAAAACAACACTAATAAAGTATATATAAAATTCTTTCTCACACTAGGCTTTTAAAAAAACATTAACAAACATCACTACACATAGCTGATATTCAGAAATCCTCCACTTTAATTTTTATCAAGCGAAAACTGACACCTACTCTTATGTCAAATTTCGAAGTTTTTCCACCAATCACGTGACAGCTGGCATAACTGTGACGTCACTGCTAGTGCTCTATTAGATAGTTCAAATAATATAATTACAAATTACAATTCCTATAAAAATTTTCCTGCAATTACAATTCCAAATTACTTTAATAAAAAAAAGTACTTAAATACAATTACAATTACACGAAAAAAAAGGGAATTGTAATTGCTAATTACTTTTTCACCAGGGCTTACCCAGCTCTGGTGGGTAATAAGTTATATAGTTTTGGATCAGAAAAATTTACGAACTTTTGACAAACATTTTTTTTGTATTTTGGTACTTTCAATAATTCTTTGCTTTGTGATTGTGTCTGATAGGGCGTGTTTCTGTTATTTGTTGAGGGTTCTTTGGATTTTTTATGCGTGAATATTATTGCTGCTAATATATAAAGACCTTTAATATTTAAGACTTTATTTTGTTTGTATAATTGCTCTGTACTATATAGTCTATTTTTCTTTAATATGACTTTTTATAAAAATGAATAGTTGTGTAAGCATTACTGTACGTTCCGCCCCAACAACTTATTGAGTATCTATACGCAGGATGTTTCCTCTGATGTGCCCATCCAGTACCTTCTCCAGACCTTTCAACAGAAATGATGTCAGGCTAATGGGCCTAAGCGATTTTGGGTCAGGTTCTGTCCGACCCATTTTTGGTATATACAGGGTGTTCCACTTAAAACTCCCAACGCCGATTACTCGAAAACTAAGACAGGTATTAAATTTCTGTAAATGGCAAATAATTGGTGAGGTCAAGTGCTATATTTCGACTGATAATTGATGCCGACGCCTTTAACGGTTTAGGCGTCGCGACGACCGGAACAGAATTTTCGATGGCAGGAGTTTTGAAAATAGAAGATACCAATAGTATATTTCATTTTGAGCTTTTTTAGTTATTAAAATTTTTTTGTTTTTTTCGTTCGTTTCGGAGTTATTTAACATTGAAAGTTTAAATACCTTTTATTAAAATTTACCAATTTAATAAATTGTCTGTATCAAATAGGCTTTGACTATTCTGGTAACCTGAATTTAACGAACAAATTAGACGACAGCTAATGAATAACATTTTTATTTGCATAAATAGAACAACAAATACAACAATATCACTGAAATATTTAAACAAAAAAATATAAATGTTTTAAACATAGTCAATTTTTAATCTAAAATCTAAATTAAATATAATAATAGCTGTTCAAAATTTTCTCCACTTGCCCGAACACAACAGTCATACCGGCGTCTTAACTCAAAATCTGTAGTTCTTAGCAGAGTTCTTCTATTTAGAGCAGCACAAGACGCAATGATTTTATTTTGGAGATCTGCCATATCATCAACAGGCTCTACGTAAACAGCGTCTTTCAAGTGACCCCAAAGAAAAAAATCAAGAGGAGTCAAATCCGGTGACCGTGCTGGCCATTGTAGTGGACCGTATGTCCCAAACCAACGATTGGGGTAGAGTTCACTTAAATAGTTTGATACAATTTGCGCATTGTGAGGTGGGGCCCCATCTTGTTGAAAAATAATGTTCCGCCTAGTTTCAATCGGCACATCTTCTAATAGTCGAGGCAATATTCTTTGAAGAAAATTTCGGTAACGATCACCATTTAAAGTGCCTTCGTATAAGTGGGGGTCCTATTAAATAACCGTTCAGTATACCACACCATACATTTACTCCAAAAACGCGCTGATTACCTCTTTCAGTAATCCATCGAGGATTGTTTTGTGTCCAATAACGGCAATTATGTCTATTCACAACTCCATTGTTGTGAAATTTACTTTCATCGCTCCAAAGAATTCTTTTAAAGATATTTTCATCACGGCCAAATAAATAATCAAATCTTGCCAAAAAATTCATGCGCCTTTGAGGGTCACCTGGCTCTAACTTATGTACAAGTTTCGTTTTGTAAGGATGGTATTTATTTTATTTAAGAATTCTTCTGGTAGAACTAATTGAAATATTAGTATTTCTCTTAATTTCTCTCAGAGACATCCTCGGATTATCATTAATCTGCTGGAGAACCAATGCAACGTTAAAATCATTTGTTACTGTTTTTGACCGTTCCTGTTTTGGCTTTTCAAATGCACCAAAATTCATTAAATTTTTGCATAAATTCAAAATTGTTTTATGATCTGGCTTTCTTCTATCAGGATAACGCCGTGCGTAAACATTCTTCGCTTGCCACGCATTTCGCTTACACTCACCGTAAACCAACACCATGTCTAGCTTTTCTTGTTTCGTGTATTGAACCATTTTTTTTCAAAAAAGTGAATCAAACTTTAAAAAATACAAAAAAACAAACACCAAAATCAAAACTTAATAATGTTTAAGCATTTGACAACTGTTTTGACAGTTAAAAATTAGGTTAACAGAATAGTCAAAGCCTATTAGATGCAGATAATTTATTAAATAGGCAAATTTTAATAAAAGGTATTTAAACTTTTAATGTTAAATAACTCCGAAACGAACGAAAAAAACAAAAAAATTTTAATAATTAAAAAAGCTCAAAATTAAATATACTATTGGTATCTTCTATTTTCAAAACTCCTGCCATCGAAAATTCTGTTCCGGTCGTCGCGACGCCTAAACCGTTAAAGGCGTCGGCATCAATTATCAGTCGAAATATAGCACTTGACCTCACCAATTATTTGCCATTTACAGAAATTTAATACCTGTCTTAGTTTTCGAGTAATCGGCGTTGGGAGTTTTAAGTGGAACACCCTGTATACCACTTTAATTGCCGCCCAACTGGATAGAATATAATTCCATACCAGACTAGCTCTGTATAGTCTGATGAGGAAAGGCAGCAGTACCTTCAGTCCATTTTGTAGTAGCGCTGGAAATATGCCATCCTCACCAGGCGATTTGAATGGTTGGAACGGTCCAATAGCCCATTTAAATTTTTTATTACTGTTTCTGGGTATGTTTAATTTTAGTATGGCGTCTATTATGGGGGGTATTATGAAATTTAATTTGTGTATTAGTAACGTTTTTCTGTTTATTTAAGGCCTTCATGATTTCCAAAATTTCAAGCATGTCTAACCTATTTCCATATTCACACTGTGCAAAAGTTTAATACTACTACCATTGAAAAAATGGTTTTTCTCTATACAATGTTCTGCGAAATCAGTTGATGTTTTTTTCTCTAAAATAGACTTTTTGTGTTCATTGAATGAACACAAAAAGTCTATTTAGGGGAAATATGTTAGACATGCTTGAAATTTTGGAAATCAAGAAGGCCTTAAATAAACAGAAAAACGTTACTCATACACAAACTAAATTTCTTGATACCTCCATAATAGACACTATACTAAAATTAAACATACCCAGAAATTGTAATTAAAAATTTAAATTAAATTCCTAGTAGTAGCTACATTAGAAATACTTAAGTAATAAAATGTTAATTAGGTTATCTACACCTCTCAAATCCAAATATCTTGTAATGGTCACTTTTAGGTTAGTTGTTATAACTCTTTGATACTGGTCGAAAGGCCGAAACATATGTCAGAGAAATCTGAATAAAATTGTATAACAGTATAATACTAAGTGTTTTTAATACTTATATTCTATTTAGCAAGAACCCACCGCAGACTCAGTTCAATTAATTTAATTAAACGGTAAATGGTCCAAAAGGTAGAGGTATTTCAAAATCTTATGAACCGCGAAATGCGCAAAAGCCAAAGTTTGTTCTGGGTTTACAAGTGTATGTTGAAAACACTGACAGCTACCTTGCTGTATACATAAACAAGAGCTCGGGATAAATTGTAAACAATAAATTTAATATTTTTAAGAAGTGTAACTCAGTCCACGAGAGGGATTTTGTCTCTGCGCATATGAAGGTCACAGCTCATGAGATTTTGAAACACCTCTACCACCAATCTTCACACAGTGTGATATGACACCACATTAAAATAAGGAATATGGCAGGCAGCATAAAAGCAGTGGTTACAGAATAACAAGTTTAAAGAGGTAGGTACTCACCAGTAGGCCTTGGAATCTGGAATAAAAATGTTGGAACTCCACAAGTGGTTAATTGGAAGGGCTTTGTATTAAGACTGTTATTCTCGAGTGGGTGTATGCCAATATCCGACATATAACTCGACCTTTTCAGGCTCCTTTGCGTAGACTAGAAAACCTGAAGCTAATAGCAATAGTAAAGACGTAATTCTGTGCCTTAATACTCTTTTTTTATGTTTTTTAGGCGAAAAGAGTTCTTCTCTATATCCATCGTTTGCAAGTACCTACATCGAGTGCTCGGGAATACTGCAAGTGCTCGCAAATACTTAAGAGCTTGAGAGCACTTTTTGAGATTACTAAGCACTAAGGCTTTTGATGAAGTGCTCAAAGCACTAAGCACCGATTTTAAAAAGTGTTTGTAATCACAGTGCTTCCAAGCACTAAAGCGCTTTGAGCACTGGTACGAGCACTAAGCACTGTGCTCTGCTTGAAACATACACCTGCGTCATTCATAAGCATGTCATCCGGTTGACAGTAAATGCAAGCACTGCATTTTTAAAGAATAAATATCTCTACATTATTACATCTTTATCTCTTTAAAAAAATGTAACGTTATTGACAAATATGCTTTGCAATTGAAAAACTGTTTGGTTGAATCTAATCGACTTTCTTTTTGTAGGGAGGATATAGAAAACAATGAATTATCAGAAATGGATTCATTAGAAGAAGACACGTCAAAAGTTACCTACAATCCCTCTATAAAGAATATGTAGCGAAGTACCAAATTTTATAGACAATAAATTACAAACTCGAGTGATACAAAAATAAACGGGTGTGATTAAAACTAAGTCAAAATGATTTGGAGTAATGTAGTTTGGAAGAGAAATATTTATTTGCTCAATTGTAAATATTCACGTAGACTTATAACTAAGTAATATAGTAAATTCTGAGATAGTAAAACTGAGTAGAAATAGTGTCAGTTTAGCCCATCCCCACCACTCCACCCTGAACCACGCCCTCTTTCTTCAACAGGAAGCTCAAAGCTTTGACTATCACAGCTTCAGCATTTGAGAGGTCTGTTTAATCAACACCACCTGGTGGTGTTGGTTTAATTATGGCTACAGCTTTGTACAACATTGGAACATATCGAAAGATACGAACTTGTGAAAAAGCTATAAAAATACGGACCTGTAAAATCTGTAGGTTAATAATAATGAGACCTGCAAAATGCTTTACTTGTAGTAAGTTTTAAATTTCCTGTCGGCTGAAATGGAATGGTGGGAATAATCTGAACCAGCTTTATACCTACTAACCTATTTATTTTGATATACGAGAGAAAAAGACGAGATGACTTGAGCAAGCTTATCTATAAAGACAAATAATACTTTTCGCATGAATGGTCTAGTTCGTTTAACGATATTATTTCAAAAACTTTTGTTTATTATTAAAATATTAGAATTCGCTAATATCGATTTGCAGAGTGATAACGAATGATTGACTCGAAAAAACGATCTGTTGCCGCAAACAAATATTTTGGTATATGACATTACTTCTTGTTTCTTGTGTATTATACTATGTTGCATTCTTCGTAATTACATCGTTAACCCATGTATTAGGTTGAATTTAATCAGTTCAGTATTAGTTCCGATTCAATATACCCAATAATTTTTAGGATTTATATTCTCGAGATTTGCTTTCTAATACGAGTTAATATATGTCAGGGATGGCTGTGAAATGCCAACAAACAATAATCAAGTAGACACATACAAGTATAGTACATATTTAAATATTAAATAGTAATATTCAAATAGCATGCTGATTATTGAATATCCTAGAACATAGATAAAAAATACATTAAAAACTCCTTACCTGCTCAATTTCATGCCATTAAAGTTTGATATTTATTTGAATTAGATTTCCTAACTGGAAAACCGGTCATAAATACTTTCTATACAGGTAGACAACTAAGTTATCTACTTTTAAATGTATTAAACAATAACAGTAAACAATAACTCTGTTTTGTGTTCTTTTGCCAAATAAAATTCTCAAGATAGCATTAAAAAATGCTTATGTTAAATATAAATTTCATTTATAAATTCCATAGATAAAACAGTTATTAAATTTAAAAATGTACACAGCGTTCCAAATAAAACTGAAACTTCTCATACCCCATTTACAAATTATAACCGATTTGGGTACTTCGAAAAAAATTGTAAGTGTTTATCCAACACTTCCCTCTATTTAGCCCGTCTTATTACTATTTTTCTCTTTTTGGTTACCACCCTGTATATTTTTCTCAATAAAAGTATATTAGGTTTTCTCACTTGGTAATAATGTCAACTACATAAGTTTCACTAAAAGAACAGCAGGTTTCTTCCCTAACAACTACATGGCAAATATTATTGTCTTCAGTCTCATTTTCTGCTTTGTTTGTTAGGTTGTCCGCTCTATATATTTCTCACTAAAAGTATACCAGGTTTCTTTTTTGGCAATAGCGTTTTTAGATATAGCGTCAATAGACAGATAGTCAGCAGACAGACGTACTGAAGGAATTCAAAGACTTTAATTTTCGTAATTTATATATTCATATAATTTCGGAGAATCATTTTTTCTCTTTGATAAGCAAGAGAAGTATTGTAATAACAGGATAAATAAAAAATACAAATATATCATTATTATATTTGAATAATCAGAACTCGGTCTTAATAGCTTTGTGTCTTTTACCATATGCAAGAAGCAATAAAAATGTTCTCATAAACAGAACACCCTGTATATTATAAATTTTGAATGTTCATGATTTTTTTTTAGTTACACTTCCAACATATTAAAAATATTTTTTCTATAACAGTTTAGAAAATTTAATTTTTATGAGATGTCATAAAAATGGCTCAATATATCACTATACTGAAAAAGAGGGAGGGGGTCTTTGGTATGACATTGAGGCAAAAGTAGTTTACATTCTTATGACTTCTCTTTTGGGTAATTGAAGGTTCTTGTAATAAAAAACTTTGACTCTCGTATATCTCTAAAAAAATTGTATATTTATGATCAATAATAGGTATCTGTAAACTTAGTATTTATTTAAGTTAAGTAATTATCATTATAGTGTAAATACAACTAGCAAATCAACAAATCATGTAAAAAGCTTTAACGAATAATTTAATAAATACTGCAAAAATATATATGGCAATACTTTTTATTACTGATAAAATTATTAATTTACATAACAAAAGTTTTACATTCATTTAGGCCTTAACCAAAAGGTACATACAATATAGATTTAATTAAGATATTGAGTTATTCAATTATTGTCAATATTTATGTCCCCCACTTTTAATCGTTCATTTACTTCAAAGCATTAATGGGTAGCACCAATTGAGGAACATTTACTTAAAGCTGTATTGTGAAATTTCATTATGCTTGAATCTACCTAAATTTTTTGTTAAACCAGATTATGTAGTAACATTATCTCATTATCAATTGACAGATGATATTATTTAAGAAACATTTCTTAGAGCATTTCAGCTTGTTGAACATAAAGAACATTCAAGAAATTTACAAAAAATAAAAAACATAAAAATGTCAATCGTGATAACAAACTTGAGGGAATCTACATTTTAATCCTGCTAAATAGGAAAACCTTGGTTCTACTTTAGAATATAAAGGTGAGGTATCAATAAGTTTAGGAAAATCCGCCCGATTTCATCAGAAAACTACTTTAGTCATTTTCAAAATTTTTGACAATTTTTCAATAATAAATTATCCATTCTTTAAAATAAATAGTCGCTTTTTCTAGAAAAACATGCATCGCAAAATGTGGTCTAATTAACATTTTATTAAAAAGTACCCTGTTTTTAGGCCTTCTCGCGACTTTTACATGCAGATCGCATTTTTAAACTATTTTTGTCGTTACACACAAAAACAATCTTGTTGCGAATTTTTCAGCTTATTGATACCCCTCCTTTCTCTTCAAGGTTCCTGACTTACCCCATGTCAATTTACAATAAAAAATTAAACAATTGCTGTAAAACATAATTACAGTTGCGACGTTTTACGAAGGCAAGAGATTTGCATATCATCATTGCCAAGGTGAAACACCTATGTGATACTTTGACGTATTCATGTCATTTGTTAAAAAATTGCATGCCCTACAACCTGACCAAATCATCCAAGTACTAACTTCTTACAAGATTACGATTTCAAATAAAAACAATACCACCCTAGCCCATTGAAATGTTACAAAATTTTGGCCGAACCTTGCATTTTGGGTAGGACAAGATTTTTTTCTTTCGGTGTTTAGGGTGGGTCAGTGTGAGTATAGAACACGATTTTCGGGGTTGAAAGCTCCCCCATTTGGCCGCCATCTTGAAAAAGGGGGCGCAAACAATTTTTCCGCGATATCTTTAGCACCGTAAGTCTCACAAAAAAATCTAATAAATTTTTTTTGTAAAGAATTGAGTTCTCTACAATATTGGTCTTAATACTTCTTACCGTAAAATTGAAAATGAAAAAGTTATAATTAAAAATAGACAAATTTTCAAGGCAAATATCACTCAAGGGTTATAACTTTCTTTCTATTGATTTTATTGAAAATACACATCAGACGTTTCTTGTACATAATTTTATTGCGAACAATTTTCTCTACTCATTTCTGAAATTTCTCTACGTTGGAGAGGTGTTTGGACGCTGCAAATGGATCAAGTGCATCAAAAAGGGCGTTGGCTAATTCTGAAAAAAATTGAGAACATTCCTGGGATGATTCCAAACTCTTTTTGACCAAATCTGTTCTTTTTTGGGTAAAAATATTGCAAAATTCTAAAATTTTTGTTTTTTCTCGCCAGATACCTAACTTAAAAAATGACATTTCAGAAAAAATGTTTCGAACAAAAGTAGTTTATTCTTAGTCGGACAATCCGAATTTGCAATAATATATAGGGGTTCCCATTTAAAAAACCGAATTTGACCTTGAATGACCTTAACCTTTCCACCCAAGGTCAAAGTAACATATACCCCCGAACTGCCCATAACCAATTCTACAACTCTTGTTTAAAACATTTTTTCATGGAGTATGTATTACTCGAGATATTTGAAAGTTTCAGGTTAAAAAAATCACCCGGGTGATTAAACTTTTAAATATCTCGAGTAATAAGCACTCTACGAAAAAATGTTTGAAACAAAAGTTGTAGAACTGGATGAGGGCAGTACGGTGGATGGTCATTCAAGGTCAAATTCGGTTATTTAATCGGCAACCCCGAAAATCGAGTTTTATACTCACACCGACGCCCTGTAAACATCAAAAGAAAAAATCTTGTCCTACCCAAAATGCAAGGTTCGGTCAAAATTTTGTAACATTTCAATGGACTATGTAGGTAATTGATAGTCGAAACATTTGACACAAAAAAACATAGGGTGTTCCATTTATAAAAAAATCAGTTATGACAGTTTAAATACATAGAAATTTGAATTACCGTGGAGAACACCCTGTAGAATTGTGTTCGATTCTAAGAGGCTTGGAAATTATTACAAGGTCTTGACTAACATTCAAAGTGTAATGGTAGTCAAATTTATAAAAATCCATTATTTTCAGATTTTATTCTTGACCTCTGCAAAAGTTTTTCTTATTCTCGGATAAAGTTGAATAACGTGGTAACCCTACAGTGTAACTTCAAAAATAAAATATGCCCAGTTTCACTATGTGAAACACCCTATAGATTCATAAATAATTCTAAAATATGCTACTTTGAATCTCCCACAATTTTTAGGTGAGGTATTTTTTCAAATTCTAAATGATTGAGGAGATATTGTATATGTTTAACAAATCAAGTTTCAAGGTGCTGGATAACAATCACACAACCAATATTGGCAAGGTTGGGGAAAAGAAGCTCCATGGACAAAATGAAGCAGGACGCTATGATTGGTACATACTTCTTCAGATGACTGTTTAAGGTCAAATATCCAGGCAGTGTAAAATGGCCAATTTCTACTAAGGGGCCATCCATTAATTACGTCACACAAATTTTACGGTTTTTCTACTCCTCCCTCCCCTATGTCACATTCGAGTCAACCCCTCCTCCCCCTTGTTGTGACGTCACATATTTTATGGCATTAAATTTTGAGATAGCATTTTCTGATTTTTATATTTTTTTGAATTTCACTCAATTCAAACAATAGTATGCGTAGGTATAAATAATAATGTGATGTCACAAAAGTTTGACCCCCTCCGCTCCTCTTGTCACACTCTGTCACACTATATGGACCCCCTCCTCTCCCCTAAAAGTGTGACATAATTAATGGATGGCCCCTAAACCAATGCATTGGAGAAGGCCAACGCTTTTTGCGTCTATTGAAAAATTTGTCGGAATGCACATTGCACATAGGTCTCACCACGGCAACAATAATAATCTGTATAAATGTATTCCGAATACCAATAACAAGGGCTTGCTTTTATATATTTATTATATTTAAACCAAAAATGAAAACAAAAATAAAATTAAAAAATACTACAGCGCAGAAATTGTTCCTTTGAGTATTAACTTTAAAAAACAGGAACCAGTGTGTTCTCTGATCTACTATCTGGCAGAAAGAAAAATGTGTAGGTGTTATTTTAAAATATACCAGGTAGTTTTTTAATATACTGTTAAGTAGGTAATCATTTCTTGAAGTGGTACTTAAAGAAGAATTATCTACCTCAAATTTAATAAAATCTACCATAGCTTTGGGAATAATTAGTCCGTTATTTAGAGGAACATTAAACGTATTATTGAAAATTATTATTAAATCAAGAGCAAATTATTTAAAAACCGCCCATGGCAAGTGTCAGTGCAGTAATTTTAGATTAAAATATCAACATTTACTACATTTATATATGTGCCTCTATAATGATTTAATAGGATTTAATTTGTACTTAATGAAAATGAATAAAAATACATCATCGACAATATGATCAATGAAACTCCCAATTTTGATTTAGCTACATCATTTAAAGGCATACACGTAAATGTAGTTTACAGTAATAGGGTTAATTATGTTTCAAACTGGGTTACATTAACGCACATATCATTTGGTATATATAAAAAGAGATTTGTATAACAATATAACCAGTTGCTATGTTATAAGAGGATTGTATACACCATTTTAATAATCTGAGTTCTCAGAAACGAAAAATTGAGCAGTAATTAACCATCAGTAGGGTCCTCTTTCAGGTCCTTGCTTATAACTGTACTACAATTGTAACTAGGATGTACCTTTTTTTAGTCTACTGAATTCTGACATCAAAATATATGCATGAGCAACTGAAAGAGATTATTTTCACCAAAATCGAACTTTATTAAAATCAGTGTACACATTTATCCAATATAACATGGGTACATAATAAAACCATGCTTATACTAAAATAAATAAAATATACACACACATTCTTTAAAACAGTACGAGTATTATATTGTCCCGAAACGGACATACGTTTTTATTATTTACATTTGTGTTTTTAAAAGTAAATAATGATCTTCAAATGTTGCCTGAGTACCAAATCTATTTAAAGATCGATTAGTATTATTATTATTAATATTATTAAAAAAGAGTATCATTTGATTAGATAAAATATTTGAGATTTTTTTTACAAGATCTTTATACGAGTATTAGTTATTACCACTTTGGCTGCCTTTTTAGTTAAAATTACCAAATAATAATTAGGTGATTAATTTATTTTATATATATTAGGTATGTATAAATACAAGTATTTACCCATTAGTGTAATAAATTCAACATACCATTGGAAAAATTGACAGACTATAGAAATATTATCCCTAAATAGTAATCACAGCATACAATAAGATAGTAACACAGGAAATAAAGTTAAAAATTTGGTGAAATAACAAATGTATACATGGTTGGTTAAAACTGTGTACTTGTATAGGAAATCATTTACGAAAAGAAAATTGTTTACATGTCTTTTAGTAAATATTTATTTGAATATTAATTTGTTCACAAAATTGTGAAGAATAGTAACCGAAGAAAAAATATCGTATAGGTAGTTAAATATCTCCAAAAGAATTGATTATTTCAAAAAATATATGTTTCTAGTTTTTTAAAGCTGCTGAAATTATCCTTAATTTGTTTTTTTTATTGGTAAAAATTGAACATATTATGGCTAACGAATGGCTTGAAGTAGCTTAAATAATTCACATTAACCAACATGCATTTATATGTGCTCTGAGTGTTAACGCAAAATCAAAATTAAAAACAATTATTGATGATAAATCATCCAAAAATCAGTTTTTTGGAAAATATTGTAAAAAGTGGCCGAGCTTACGTTCTTTTTCTTCGTCAGAACTGTGCAATAAAGACAGCATTCGACACATTTAAAGGTAAGTTATAAATGTATGCAAAAGAGCTATTTTAAAGCCAATTTTTTTTTTAATTAAAGCTAATTCTTATTACCTATGTTATTTTTATTTATTTGAAAATTATTTTCTGTGTACTATGGATCATTATTTTGTTTATTTTCAATGGATTGTAGACATTTTCTGTTTTAGTGTCTTAGCATATTGAATACTGATAAATGAATGTGAGATATTTTTTGTTATATTTATAACTTTGAAAATTATAAACTCTCAACGGTGCATCCTTTATACTTCAACGATGATCAGTATCTAAGAACCTGCTTCGAAGAAATTCTATCATTTACAGAAAACTAAAATAAAATTGGTGTATTCGTTTCAAAGTTATGAGGGAACACTCAAACAAACAAATACACAAACAAACTCACACTCCAAACGCATACACCCCTTCCATTCAGATGTAAAAAAAAGTAGCAAGCTTTCCTCCAACTCCTTGGACTTTATGGCTTAAGGAAGTGATCAAATACTGAAATCAAAATTATGTGGTCAAAATATATGCCGCTGATAACTCTCTCTCTCTCCATATTTTCGATTTCAATACTGTGCATATGATCGCACGTTTAATTCATTGTGAAATCAACGTTTGGTATTGCTTTATGATACAAATAACGCTGGAAAGCTAAACAAACAAGTTGTTTCATGTCTATCAATTTTCCCCACAGAGCATTAGAGTTGCTTGAGCAAGAAATTGTTGGCAGTCAAAGTGTTAATTTCAAAAAAGCGCAAACTATATCTAACATTTGATCAGTTATTTCTTCCACTTATATCATAAATTGAGTTTTTTAATAGTTTATTAGATTCTCATAAGACAAGTAGAGCATCTCAATAGTGTTCTTTAATATACTTCATAAAATATATCAATAGATGTTAATATACAGAAAGAAAAAAGAAAAATATTGCACGAACCCAGGTTACTCTTTAACAGACCATCCTTAAATTGCATAAGATTTTTGGATGAGAGGTATGTAGTACCATGTTTATTCATCCAATGTTTTGTTCCCCGTGGATGCACTGGAATCATCGGCCATTATGCATATGAGATGCCAATTTTCAAATAAAACCCTGACTACTGTATAGTCTTGATTTAGCCAGCACACAGTCCAGACTTGAAATCTATTGAACATATCTCAACATATTTCAACATTTTTTTTTTGTTGAAATAGGTTTATAGAATGTCATGAAACGAGAAGATTTTAAATTTGAGCGAACACACATTTATTTCATAATCTATTCTCTTTAAATGGTCCACTCTGTAAATTTGAGTCTACTCATTTCTTCTCTGGCAGTAGCGTCAACTACCTACCAAATTTGACTGTTCTCCGGCAAGCAGTTGTTTAGTTATAGGGCCAACAGATAAACAACGGACCGACAGACAGAGAGACTGACAGAACTGAAAGACGTTCACTTTTGTAATCTACATGATCTGAAACGTGGCAATGCCAGGAAATCTCGAAGGGTGAATTTTTCACAAACAGAATACTTCTCTTCGGTAAGCAAGGGAAGTAAGTAATATTGTAAAATTGCCTTAATACTATTTCAAAATTTGAAACATCAAATTTCGTCAATATTATGGGTGGATTTAGTTTTTCGCCAGTGACTACAGTTGTCTTTATAAAAAAAAGTAGGCATTTAGATTAACCAGATAATACTATATACACTTATAAAATACTATAATGTTAGGGACATGCAGTATACACCAAACCGAAATCATTATACAATATAGGGTAGGTAGAGTAGAGTAGCTTGGTAAGACTTCACTCTAGGTGTTATTTGCCCTAGTGCCTTTGTTTATTGCATCCTAGGTATCATATACTATATTATTTTAAATAAATAAAATAGATTTTTTCTCACAGTTTTCCGATGTAAGATAGGACTTATTGGCTACAGACACCACATGCTAGTCACGACGGCCATTTCATTACGACCTGTGAAGTCAATGACTGTAAATACTAGAGTTGTATGCCCTAAGGAGACAAAGGGACCCCAAGATAACTGCCTTCCACATTTGGCCTGCCAACCATCCAGAAGATTTCTGACAGGCCCGTATGATCTTCGGTTCTGAGAGCAGAGTAGGCTACATACCTCCGACTACGCCGCTTATTAGGATATCAATCTTGATCGGGTATAACACTTGGAACTCGTACAAGAGATCATGGTAGTTAGTTCGTTTTTTCTCCTCCTTCAAAGATATTTGTCTCAGGAGGAGGTAAGAATTCTATGATAAACATCACATTGTTCTTACGGTCAAGGAGGACTATGTTAGACTTGTTGGTTTCAGTTAGCCTGACTGTTGGGAACAAGTAGTTCCAATAGATTTGGTGCCTCTTGTTCTCGACAACAGACTCAATATCTTCAGGAACATAAGGCAACACTGGTATCTGATCCACCCCGTTCAAGTACAAAAAATGGTAGAATAGCTACCGTAATGCCATTTCTACAGACATCAGTACAAGGCCATAACTATGAAAAATTCTATATTGCTTTATGGCAAAAAAACAGTGAATTATTTGTGAGTTTTCTGTCAACCAAATGCACAACTTTTGCAAGTTTTAAGGATCTTTTACAGAAGAGCTTTTTGCATTAAAAAATATTACTGATATCCCAAATTGAGCTGGAACTTGACCAAGCAGTTCAATTGAGATAGTTCATTCTAATGCTCTATGTTCCACGGATCTCTGCACACAATGCCAATCATTATCTTTACAAATATTAAAAATTATCTTAAAGTAAAGTGTTTCCACAAACTTTATACTCGAAATACTATACACAAATACATTCTTTTTTTTATTATTAGATTAAAACAAACTCCACAAAATATTAAAACTAGACCTTAATCTTTCCAAGTTTAGCTATTTTCATAAAATGAAAGCTCACATGTGAAAGCCTTGAGGTGCCTTTAGGATGACATGAAATCCACTATTCAGTCTGCCAGATTATCACTATTGCTAACATAAATTTTACTTTAATTAAACAAACATTTGTTGCTAATAGGATTTTCATAATTATAAACTTTAAAGGCCATAAAACGACGTTGATTAGACATTTTAAATATGCTAAAGCTACATATATTTTTTTAACATTTTTAACAACAATAATAATAACACACAGGTAATACAACCCCCTTATTCCTGAGGGCACTAGAGGAGCCTTGGCCAATAGGGGCTACTCGTTTAGAAACAGGCGACGCACACGTAATATATCTGAGTATATTGGGATTAATTCTGCCTCCTGAAAAAAATTTCAATGTCACAGCTGGGAATGCAACCCGGGACTCCTGGGTGACAGTCCTCATCATTATCAACAAATTTATCAAAAGTTTTAAAAGTACAACAATTGCCTCCCCGAATCGCGATCCCGAGCCAACCAGACCACCACGTCGCGCAGCGTTGTGGTAGTAAGAGTCTCTTAACCAAGCAGTCATATATTTTCTCACTGCCTCTCAAAAGAACCAATGGGATGTTCAATATAAAGAAAATTTGGCAAGAAGTCTTATGGGTTTATCAAACAATCAAGATTCTACATAACTTTTTGGTAGAAGAGAGTCGGTACTCTCCCAGGTGTACGACTGCTGAACTTCAACAAAGAACCCATGAAAGGTGAGTAAATTGAAATTATCTTCAAACATAACCTACTTTCTATGTTGAGATGAGATTTACATTTAGGTTAGTTCATAAAAAAAGATCCACTATCAGAAAAACATGAAATCTTAGATTTAATCAATATATTGCAAATAACAAACACAAATTACTTTGTTAAATATCACTATATTTTTTCCGTTGGTGATTACAATGTCATAGTATCTAATCTACATTTTTAAGCACAGTGAATTATAAACATCAGAAAAAATAACTCTATGGGAACTAAATGAAAAGCTATATGTAAAAATATTAATGAAATCTTTGCATTCTTTCGATAACCTGACTTCTGGTTATGCTAGCAAATTAAAATTCCTTAAATGCATTTGTATAATTTCTTATTTAAAAATTCTCATTCAACAACTAGCATCCACTCAGCCCCTACGGCCATGCAGGTTAAACTAGTATCTACATAACCCCCTACGGTATAAGAAGATTCAGTTAAAAATGAGAACAAAGGCATAAAATGGATTTATTTACCTACCTTTCTAAAAAAAAATTTTTCATTCTAATGGATTACATTTTCATGAAATCTATCATTCTCTTTTTGAAAATGCTTAGCCTTTGAAACGTTTTTCGTTCTTATTCTGAACTCATCAGAAAGGCTCAAAGTCTCTCATAAAGATATTCCATGCAAAGCCAAGACAATTTCTATTAATAAGTATGAAAAATTATATTTGACATTGACTGAATCACTTTTAAAAAGTGAATTACAAATTTCTAATTCACTGTGCTTGAACATGTAGACTAGATACTATGAAACTGCAGTCGCAAACGGAAAAAATATAGTCATATTTAACAAATTTGTGTTTGTTATTTGTTATAATGGAATATCACAAACAGACAGCCCCATTGTTTTCTTAATATATATTGCTCTTATTACAGAAAAATATCACATACATCAAGTACTATGTGTTTCAGCATAAAAATTACGGACGGAAACAGACATCCATGTTCATTCTTTTCTTAAGGAAAATGTGAAACAAGATATTTCGTTCGATGGGAACAAAACTAAAAGTAGAGTAACGTTACACCTAAGAACAAACGATAAGTAAGTACAAAACACAAGAAATTTCTCCCAAGAATAAAACACACATTAATGTTGCTCCCAAGAAGATAAGGTCGAATGATGGCCACAAAAAACGGCTGACAACATCAAAAAACTCAAGTAACCATCACTGTTTTCATTTCTATGGAGTGTATACACTTCAGCGTGTATGCATAAAACCTATGGAGATGCTCTACATCTTTCACAAATGTTTATATGTTACAGAGAGCTTATATAATATAAAATAAATAGATTTGTTCGCGTTAAGGCACCTTATCTTAAAAATTAGATATGTATAAATAGTACTCAGAGGAAATTTTTTGTACAATTGCTGCATTTCGATACAGTCCGACTCTCGCCCAATCTAACAGTATCATCATCGTCTTGTCCTAACATGCCATTGTCATGCCTTCTCTAGAAAAATTGTTTGTATTTGAAATTTTGAAAGTCATTATTAGTTCACTTTTTGAGCTATTTTATTATATAATTTTAAACTTGTAACAGTAACAATATTGGGATTAAGATTATTAAATATGTAACTTTCTTCTAAAACTATAAAAGTACCACTGAGATAAAAAATAATTTCTTTAGAATACTGCCCTGCTAAGCAAAACCTCGTAAAATCATTTTTTATTGAAAATTAGTTAGAATCAGTTTCTTATAGTTTGTATCAAGATCTATTTTACATTTGTATTTTGACTTGTGCAAAAATTGTATAATTTAAAGCATCAATAAACTATCTATCTATCTATTTACTTACTAAGTAAAAAGCCAATAAAATAAATCTAAATGTGTGTAACTGTGTATTTCCTACAATGCGGCCCTTAGCTGGCAGGTAACTTGGAAGTTAACCTCCTTTATCTCGTTTCAGCCATTTTGTCATTTATGAGGGTTTTGCTTATCAGTTCAGAATAATACATTTAACAAATACATCTTTTATTTTATTTCGTTGGCAACATAATAGAAGACCGGAAGTACCACTTTTGATGGTAATATGAAATATTTTATTTGATATCATGTAACCCATTAATTTTCATTAACAATTTAGTAATAATAATATATATTCATCTCTCAGAACACCACAGTTTTTTTCTTTCTAACTATTGACTTCATAACTTGTAATGTTAATATAGATAAGACGATTAAATAAAAAAAAAATAAAAATCAAGTCAAGCTAGGTATTTCAAAATGTATGTCCTAGAGACTAATTCGAGAAGTTAAAAAAAAATTAATTATTTACAAAAGAAAACAACAGCAACCATCCCCCCCTGCTTCACGACATTTTTATTATTTTTTTTTTATAATATTGCTGACATCCATAGAAATTTGCAGTGAGGTATTTAAGTCTCATTACAATTATTAATTATTTCCTGTAGTATGAACGAATGTCTCGACGAATGTGTTAAACTTGAATTCTTCCAGTAAAGTCTCCTTTCTAATCCCACTACCAGTTGTAACGAAATAATTTTACATTATGGTTTAAGGTGTAAAGTTTTTCTTAAGGATGTTTAAAACTAAATTACAACTGAGAACATTTATACTAAAATATTGTCGTGATTGAACGAATTCATCCAATCCTGTCATTCCTACCTAAAACTCTGTCCCAATTCAACAAACTGTGAGTTTGGTATTCGGGTGTTGTGTTCAACAGTTTTGTGAAATCAGTCTTCATGTTTTGTTATAATTTAAATGCAATATTGTGTAATTATATTTTACTAGAGATGAAAGTTTTATAACTATTTAACTTCTAAGACATACATTTTGACACGCAGCACCCATCACCGTAACTGAATACTTATTTGAGCACTTGGTACTATTATACAGATTGGGTTCCGCGAAATACGAACGATAATGCCAAATATTTGATTGATTATAATCCACTGGCAGAAGTTGATTCAAGATACGATGAAACATATTCTTTATAGAATTTTGCAAACAGCGGAAAGAAAAACTATCTATGAGAACCAAAGGAAAATCTATATATAAAAATATTAATGAAATCTTTGCATTCTTTCGATAACCTGACTTCTGGTTATGCTAACAAGTAAAAATTCTTATTTGCCATTCTCATTTTAACACTAGCATCCAACATAGTCCCCTACGGCTAGGCAGGCTAAACTAGTATCTACATGATCCCCTACGATATGTAAATTCAGTTAAAAATGAGAGCAAAGGCCTGAAATTAATTTATTTACGTACCTTGTCTTTAAAAATACATAAATAAATAAATTTCAGGCCTTTGCTCTCATTTTTAACTGAATTTACATATCGTAGGGGATCATGTAGATACTAGTTTAGCCTGCCTAGCAGTAGGGGACTATGTTGGATGCTAGTGTTAAAATAAGAATGGCAAATAAGAATTTTTACTTGTTAGCATAACCAGAAGTCAGGTTATCGAAAGAATGCAAAGATTTCATTAAGATTAATATTTATATATAGTTTTTCCTTTGGTTCTCATAGATAGTTTTTCTTTCTTACTATAAGCAAACAAATAATAAATAATTCACTTTTAAATCAAGATACGATGATTTCTGACACATAATGATTAACCAGCTTGCATTCATGCATCTGAAAATTTGTAAGCACCCGCTGGAGAAATCCAACACCACCTGGGTGGAATAGGCCCTCCTGGAATCCAATGAGCACCCACATCAATTCATTTCTGGCTATAGACCTCCTAATACAATTCATCAAACGAAATTTTTTAAATGCTAATGGAGAAAATTAGCAAAAATGGGAAACTTGCAAGGAATAATTTCAATTTCATTTTTAGTTCCCTTTCTTAAAATCCTTCAATTATTTCTTGAGAATTAATTTTATATTTGCAGAATTACTTGTTTATTTCGAAACAGCAATGCGACATTCACATTTAATAAATCGAAATACCTATCTAAACAATTCTTAATTTCACACAAAACTGGTATTTTATATCAATATTACTAATAGAATGGGACCGACATGCCGAGGTCCAGGATTTCAGCTCTGTTTGTACATCTCCCTTTCGACATACAAGCCACAAATGGTAATAACGCCTTTAATGGGAAAGCATCAATTGGTATATAATTTCTTCGCACATTAGGTATTCACAACCTGTGCCATTCCTAGATGTTTGGTCGCCTGCGTGTGGAACCCGAATTGACGCCTACTAAGTGCTTGTCAAGACTAGAGTCTAGTCGGTCGGGTGCTACCAATGATCTTGCATGCGCGCACGTGACCATCGTCCATGTAAGTGGCATCCGAGAAGAATAAAGAGCATGCGCCGTTTTTGCAATTTCTTTTCAATTGCAAAAATGGCGCAAATGTTCTCCTTGTCCCTCTCGCATACCATCTACTGACTTTCAACGGACGACTTTGACCTACCTCAAAATATTGCAAACAAAACATTCCACTAGCTCAAAACTACTTTTAAATACAATAATAGACTTCATCAATACACAACGCATACAAGATCGCTTGTAGCACCCAACTGACTAGACTCTAGTGATAACGAGGACATCATGCTTAAGCCTCACTTACACTTTTGGCCTAAGATGCGTTTACATTTATTTATTTTTCTAATTAATAAATTAAAATCCTCTTTTTTATTTGACATTTTGGCGCCCCCGTAAATGTGGCGCCTACGTGTAGAACACACAATTTTCTCCCCGGTAGAAACAGCTCTGTTCACAATATTCACATTACTATGGACCGATCTGTACATTATTATAACCATATTTTAATGAAATTCAATGACTGAGGTGAAACCAGAAGGGAAACTTAAGTTTTTTCTGAATTTTGCAATTTTTCTAAAATGAAAACAAGTGAGCAAGTGAAAGATGGTAAAATATATTTTACAAATGTTTCGTTTAAAAAATCTTAAATTTAAATAAAAATCTCTTTTTATAAAAATTTAGGAAAAAAAAATTATTTAAAATTTAGCATATATGTGATTCATTTGTGTATACAGATGATTTTAAATGAAACCATTCTTTAAGGTCAAGAATCTGCTGATTTATCATGCCTCTTCGCACAAAATAAAATAGCACTTTGGAAAACTCACAAATTTTCTTTTTCCTATTGTCAACCAAATCAGTAAAATCAGTCTTTTCCAAAAATCTATTTTCTATTGCAAAATAAATTTTCTGCCCAGCAATTTTTATTCAACTAGTGTTTCTAACAGGTGGAAAAAAACTTAGGTATAGTAGTTTCATAATAAGTACATAAATAGAAAAAAAAATAAAGTTGTCATTTTGATCTCGACTCGGTATCAACAAATACAAAGATTATAATTGTTATCGATATTATGATCTATCAACTAACCTTTAATTCTGTAGCGAGATATAAGAAAGCTTCCTCAATATTGGAGTTGTCTTTAGCGCTAGCTTCTAAAACAAATAAAACTTCGGGCATATACTGACACATAGCTTCTGCTTCTTCAAATTCTACTTCTCTTAGACTTTCTAAATCGGCTTTATTGCCAACTAAAGCCAACAATACTGAATTTCCTGAGTAGCGCCTAACTTCTTCAACCCATCGAGTGACAGAAAGAAACGATGATCTCTTAGTAATATCATATACCACTATCACACCATTTGCAGATCTATAATAACTCTGTGTAATTGTGCGAAACCTTTCTTGTCCTGCGGTATCCCATATTTGTAACTAAAAAATGAAGTAAATTAATTATAGCAGGTACTAGTAATATAACCCTAGAACACACCTTCACTTTCTTTCCATCAACCATCACCGATTTCATAGAAAAATCAACTCCTATTGTATTTCCATGCCTTTCTATAAATGTACCATTTTTAAATCGTTGAACTACACAAGTTTTTCCAGTGCCGCAATCACCAATTAAAACAATTTTAAATAAAAAATCAAAAGTCTCTTCATTTGGAATTGTCATTAACGTAGTAGGATTTCTGGTGCTCATTGTTATTATTTTATATTATTATTATCATTCCATTCCGTAAACTTATTTACATCACGTTCTTCTTCTGAAGTTCTGAGAAATGTTAAAATTTCGACAGTCGCAAGTCAACATAATTGAAAAGAAGAAGAAGACGTATTATCTTGATGAGTGGAATAGCCGACTTAGGGCCGGTTTATCAATGCGAGGATAAGCATTATCCTATAGTTAAGTCAAAGATTAGGTTAGTTCTCTAATCTTTAGTTAAGTCACTGTTTAAGAATTCAGTAGGGTCACTTCTCTTACTGAATGTAGTCCACGCGTCGATAGCCTTACACCTGCTATCAACAAAGGTTAGGGAATTAACAAGATAGGACAGTCAAAAGGAGAAGACGAAATAGACGAAGACAGTTGTGAACATTGAACTCTATATTAAACATAACTAGAGTTCAATGATTGTGAACTCGACATGCAAACGGAAACTTCGGGATTTGTCGGGTAAGCACTAAATGAATTTGACCAAGCTTACTAAAAGACGGGTTGGCTTATTAAGCCGGTTACAAACATAACTGCATACTTGAACGGTATGGTTGCACAAATTTATTGTACAAGTATACTGGAACGTGTGTATTATAACACTTACACAATTTTTGTAATACACATGTTCCAGTATACTTGTACAATAAACTTGCGCATGCATACCGTTCAATAAGTATGCAGTTACGTCTGTAGCCGCCTTTAGAATATGCAGAAGTTCTCTAAACTTTGACTGAACTCTACATTGTACAGTTCAGTGGTATTCACACTATAAAAAATTTGTTTTCAAACGATTCGAACCGATAAATGAATATCGTATTTCTAAGTTATTCTCAAAACTTATTCAGTCACTGAGGTGAATAAAATCACTGTTATGAATCACCAGTGATTCCTAAATCAATGTCATTCATTGGTTTACGGGTTATACAAAAATCACTGTTTCCCAACACTACTTGAAACCAGTAATTTTAAAGAAACCGTGATTTAATCACAATTCGTGAATCGATCGAATGTCTCCACTGAACTCTACATAATAAATGGAAGACCAATACAGATATATGCGCGTGGACAAAATACGGCCTACATGCGATTGAGGGTCGGCGGCATATGCGTCGTCGCAGTGGAAATCTAATGTTAAAAGTATGTTGGTGCTTGAGTCAGAATGCTTCTTGAAGACACTATGCGCCGACGTCATTATTCTCTGATTTGTCTCCCATAGCGGGAGGTCTTGGATTGATACAGAATTTCAGATCCGTCGTCAAACAATTCTCTCGTTTTTATCGATTGTTTTATTTAGCAGGTATTTACAGTTCGTGATAAGTTAATCAAACAATATGGTCCGGAATGGTATTGTAGATACTGTTTTGCAAGAATTGGGCCAAAGGTTTGTTATATTTTAAGTAAGTACCTTGTTCTTGCCTATTCTATAAAATATATACTACTATCTAATTATCGGCGACAACTCCGAGTTTTGGGATCTTTTCTTTTAACGTGGGTAATTTTGCCTGAAAACTTTTCGATAGGCTATACTTTCCGAGATATCTACTTAACTCTACATATGATAAATATATAGAATTCAGTGGAAATTTAGGATACAAAATTCTCTATATAACCTCACCTATTTTCCATAATTTCGAATTTCCGTTGCAAATTTTAAAGTTCATTGCTATTTGTGTATCTACCTAAATAATTTTAAACAATCCAACATTATTTGCATTACTGATATTGACTTGATCTATTCTAATTTCAATTTCAAAACAAAATAAGAGGTTATGTTTAATACATGCAATTATACTGTGTCCTTGTTGCTTTGTGTTTATACTTATGTGACCTTAACTCCCAGTAATTCTTATTGCATTATTAGTATTATTTTCATTACCTAATCTTATTTTTTGTACTTATGTGTAGTTTGTATTTATATTATCATCATATGTTAATAATTATTTTGTATATTAATATTATTTATGTTACAATTAATTACTTATTATTTCATAATAATAATTAGAAAAAACATTTATCATCATAATAGCTTTTTTGTAATCTTTTATTACATGCGGGTAGCTAGGATTGAAAATCAACTAAGCACGTTGAACCCTCATATCTTTTGTGTAACTTTGTAACACAATACATTTTTATTCTATTCTATTCTAAATTATATTTCGATCTAGGAGGTAGAAAATATGACTTAATTTTTTGGTGGACTCTATATATTCAACTCTCATCAATATGATCGTGCATTATCAAAAACGTTTACTAGAAAGAATTAAATAACTATGTTTTGGGAATGGCAACATTTTTTGTTCTTTAATAAAAATTAAGACAAAGGTTAACTATATAAGAAATGTCAATCTATACACGCGTATTTTTGATGATTTCTGAAAAAAAGACATATTAAAAACACTTGCAATAGAAATAGAGCCGGCCCTGGTGGGTTACACAATACGATTGCGCCGAGACCTCCCGTCGCCATACTTGCGCGAGATTCAATTTTACATACAAATAGGAATAGACATTGGCATTCCATTTATAAGGTACAGTTCAGTGAATGTCTCTTGTCTCTTTTGTGGTTATGTTTATTTACTTGTGCTTTGTTTGAGTGTAGAAAGAAAAACAGATTAAAATAAATTTAACTGTTAAGTATTATAAACAGTTTCTGATTATTAATAATAGTTAATTTAATAATGGCTGTCCCAAAAGAGTATATTAAAAAGGATAACTTGAAACATACAGGTCTCAAAAAATGTTTCACTGCTTTGGTTGATCGTAAGCAGATCAATTTGGACTGTGAAGTTTTACGATTAATGCTTAAAAAAGAATTACAAATAAATCTGGACGCTCTAGATGAACATTTAGCATCCATAATGCCTTTAATGCTCGTGGTCTATATGAAAACTTGGCCTGGGTGGCAAAGGAGTAAGGAATATTTCAGTGGAAAATTGAATTTTAAAGAATGGTATGAAAAATTTAGACAGTATATCGTGTTAAGGTTAAATTTCTTAATAAAGAATGGATATAATAATGTTATGGAAGAAATACAAAACGATAGAAAGAATCAACGATTAAATCCAAAAAGTTTTACACAACATGGAACACAAACTGATTTTTTAGCACCAAAGAGTTTTGCTCCCTTTACAATCTCAATTGAATGTCCTCCTTCATTTGAAAACTCTGTGGTTTTTGTGGAATCAGGAGGTAAATTTTCTATATTAATTTTATCGTAGAGGTAAAAACAAAATTGTCGTTATATACAAAAACTATTGCACGGTAGTAAACCCCTTAAATAATATTAATTATAATCATAAAGTTAACTTTGTAGCTATAAGGTTGAAGTTGTATGGCGCCACTCTAGCTGTCAACTCTGACAACTTTGGGTTTTTATGTCAGTAATCAGCTGTTCCAAGAGCAACAGTATTTAACACCAGATGTGTTGTTTATTTATACTAAATATGTCTGCAAATAGATATTATTATTATTATGTAGCAGAGTGCAAACGTTCTGAATCGAAGTATAGAGAGTTAACGCTTTACACAAGTAACCCAGACATACAAAATAAAAGTGATCTGAACCCGGGACCCGACATAGCAATGCCTGTGTATTTCGAAGTGCTGAGTATGAATTCGATGTCTGTTTAGCTCCATCACCCACCAATTTTTAGTAAATCACAAAATTAACCTACAAAATTCAGGTTTTCTGTTATTTTCGCAATTTACTAAAAATTGGTGAGTGATGGAGCTAAGCGGACATCGCATTCGTGCTCAGCACGTCGAAACACATAGGGATTACTATGTCGGGATTCGGGTTCAGATCACTTTTTTTTTTTTGTGTTTCTGTGTAATTAATAATCATTAAAAGTAATAAAGCATACAAATAGAACTTAGACCTTTTAATAACGACATTTGAGAATAAACCTTATGTTAATACCATAATAAAACAAATTGACACAATAATTTAGTTCAAAAAAGTATACAAAATGTTTATTTATTGTAGAATAAATATAAATTCTTTGTAATGGTAATGTAGTAGCAAGCTAGCTACTTAACCTAACAAAACAGTAAATCTTTTGTTTTGTTTTGTTTTTTTACAAAGTTAATAGTAGATGTGATTCCACAATTAGTTAGGTAGCTAGCTTGCATGGTCTTTTTCGAACTTTAAAGAGTCTGGCGGAAGTTGGAGCCCACGGGAAGCGTCTGTTAATAATGAATGTTTTTTTTAACAGTATTCTCTCAAACATGTATAAAAACCAGCCATCATACCATGATGTAGGTTCGAAGTGTTTTTATGTACCTTTAACAGCTGGTTACCTGTAAAAGGGCCCCGCTTTCAAGCTAGCAATTATACATACGTTTTTAACCACATATTACACCATTTATTGTCAAAATGTTAGCCTTACTAAAATGACATATGTCTGGCGGCTCTGGGATCTTACTCTATAATAATTAGGTATATCCAAAGAGGTTTATTTAATCTATGGGTATATCGAATCATTTTTTATTGTCAAAACATGAAAAGCAGATCTGTTGCATTTGTCTTTCTTCTCTAGTCTTAAAATCAGTTTTTGAATCATTTTAATTAAGGTTTTCGGCACAGAGCACAAAATTTATATTATTAGGCAATCCAAACCACATGACTTTCAACATGGCGTTGACGGCAAACATTTGTTTTCATTCGTTAAAAGAGTTTGTTTTTCTGCTGCCTTGGTTACATTCCCGCAAGTTAATAAAATTAAACCCCGTGTTTGCCCTCCATGCAATATTGCCAAAAGAATTTGGCAGGTTGTTAAATTGCCTAATGGATTAGTAGCACCATATGACTAACTTAACCTCAAATTTCATATTTTTGTAAGTTATTCTCATTTTTAATGTTTTTATTCGCATTTCTAGATTGGAATCAGTGTAACAAGTGTGTAACTCTCTCGAATATTAGACACAGAATTTTTTAATATTGTTGATTTTAAAAAATGTACTGATATTTACAGGTTGGAAATCCAACCTATAGTAAATGGTCTGTTTTTATGATTTAACGATATTAGAAAATTATGTGTATCTATTCCATATAAGAGGGTTTATTAATGTTCCACTGGTTCCAATCTAGAAATGTGAATAAAAACATTAAAAATGAGAATAACTTGATAAAACTTATAATTTGAAGTTATGTTAGCCACAAGGTGCTACTCCTCTATTGAAGCATATTTTTGATTTGGTGTACTAGTTAATGGAAAATGGGAATACAGTCAATGTTTATGTTTGGAAATTTTCAGGAGCACTTCCCAGTAATACTAAAGGATTTTTATGCATGTGTTTTATTTCCAATTTCACCGTCGATACTGAGAGGTGAAACAACATTTTGTCTGTATTTATTCAACAAATACATGATGAATTTCAGTATGGTTATTATCAGCCGGACAGGGCATCATATGGCAAGAGAAAATCTAGCTTTTCTTCACAAGTTTTTTGATAACCGGCTGATAAGTTTGCATTAACAAGTTGAGTTTCCTTCAAAGTCATCATCTTGTTTGACCATTATGGACTATTTTGTTATCCCTTAAATACTTGAAAAATAGGATTTTCAAAAGTCCTGTACCTATTTTTCAAGAAGTAGATAAAAGAATTGTTTAAGATTGTGAAGCCATAACTCTGTTAATGCATGAGGCGTATACTTCTGCATTAAACATAGCAGAAACAATTTCAACAATTTCTTTAAATTCTCATTTTAATTAATAAAAACGTTATTAGTCTTATTTGTTCTCTCTATACTCCAGTCAAATAGGACGTAAAAAAATTGAAACTGCGTAATAATTCGTAGAGCTGAAAATTGGAACAGACCTTAAATACACTATTACAAATGAAATATCAAAAGTCCTCACCAATTACAAGTCGGCTAAAATTTTTATTCGAGGTCAAGGCTTACAAATATCAATATTTCACGTATTTCTCATAAACGATAAGTGTTATCATAAAAATATGTCATACAAAGTTTGTAGATTATGCAATTATCTACAAAAATTGTTTCAATACTTTTTTCCTGCGAATCATCATTCATGAGATATCGCTATTTTAGAAGTTGGAAATGCTAATATGCACTTATGCAGTAAAAATATGGAAATATCGGTTTGTGTGTGACTCACACACTAAAATAAATAAAAATTATACGATTCAGAATATGCTATTGGTCCCTAACTCTGGAGCTCCAAAAAAAATTGATTCTATAGACAAGTACAGATATTTAAATTTTGTAATGTACATGGAACAATAAAAGACTACAGTTATCCTATCTTCCTCCAACATCTGCTGCTGCTTATCAACATTTATATTGTGTCTACTATCCAATTCAAGTATGGCTAGGAAATGAACTGGATCCAGAAGACTGAGAATGGTAATTAATAAACAATAGTTTAGAGCCAATTCAAACTTTTCTCCCGCCTGCTACCGAAAAGCTTCTTAATACTATTTTTTATAATTGCAAGAAGGGTTGTATGTAGTAACAACTATGGCTGTAAAAAAGTCTGATTAATTTTTGTTCACCAGTGTACAGTCTTGCTCTTGCTCCAATGTTAAACCAAATACAACAGATGAGATAACTTATGATTCATCTTTTTTCTTATAACAATTTACATAAACCCAAGGAGAGGAAGAAGAAGGCGAAGAAGAAGACATGAGTGTTGAAGTGGAATTCGAAGATTAGTAATCATACGACAATTTTTAAGTCAAAAATAATCCGTTCCACTTTGATAATTACCAACAGTACCATTTTTTTAATCAATAGGAAACTGTCTGATCAGCCTTGCTTAATCATAATTGATCGCGTATTATGCCCACTGGGGAAACCAAGTTAAAAAAATGCTCCAAGTACACTGCCTTATAGGTGGTGCGGAAATGAGTGTGTATTAAGCAAGAAACTACGTTTCGAACATCTGAAATCGCAATATCTCATGAATGATGATTTCTAGGAAAAAAGTATTGAACCAGTTTTTGTAGATAATGGCATGATTTACAAACTTTGTATGACCTATTTTTACGATAACACTTATCGTTTAAGAGAAATACGCGAAAAACTGGTATTTGTGACCTTTGACCTTGAATACAATTTTTAAGCGACATGGGATCGGTGGGGACTTTTGACATTTCATTTTTCAGCTCTGTGCGAATTATTACGAAGTTGAATGTCTATTTTGACTGGAGTACTAGAATTAAAAATTGACGTGCTTATTGCAGATGATGTCAATGAGGGACATAGCTTGAAAAACTTTGACATTTCATTTTAAAAGGTGGCATAGGCTAAGATAGAAGTTTTTATCAATGTGGTCTGTCTCTTTGAGGCCAACCACTGTTTTGACGAGTGGATAGTTGTTTGTTCTTTAATAAGATGAATAACATTTATTTTTGTAATATTTTTTAGATGATATTATTATCAGGCAACATCCTGACATAGAATGGTACAGAATGAACCTTAAGGAGTTACTTCACTGGCCAAACATACAAGTTGAATTTCACAGCCCTGAATTGTCATTTAGTAGAAAATTTTTCTGCGACTACAGTAGATATATTAGTTTTGTTAACACTCCCTTAACATACGAGAGGACGAATTATATAGAACAAGTGGAATTTATAAATCCATCCAATACAAGAAACTGTTACACCCTTAATATGCTTCGCCGTTATGTGGATCAATATTTAAGTATTCTCAAGTCTGTAACAGATGTAAGTGCTTCTTGTTATTATTAATCCTAATTACTTTTCAATAGGCAATTTAGAAGAAATGGTGGAAGGATAAGATAACATTATGCCAGATACTCTCAGGATACTCCCAGTCAATAGACTAAAGATTCTACTCCCCACCACCTCTGCTAAATTTAAAAGGGGAATAGTTTATTTTTGACAATCTCAAAAAGCATGTACGAAAGAAATTAAGACAAAAATATTTCACTGGCGGTGGATCGGATCCCAGCAGCCAGGATTGTTAATTCCAACTTAAAATTCCGACAGCTGGAATTGTTCTGAGCTTTTAAAAATTACAAAAAGTAATTTGATATCTTTGCTTTTATAATGATACTCAAGCCAAAGGAGTACAGAGAAGAGTTTTTGTGAATATGCTATATATCTGATACACATACGTATGTTTAACAATATTTGTTGATATTGTTTTATCCCTTTTAGCACAGTAGAGAAATATACAGTACTCACTCCCTGTCCGCTCCATGTATTTCTGTGGAATCCGGTTTCGTTTTTTATGCTCTAGTCCAGGATGAGTGCGCATAGTCCACGCGCACATAGGGGAATAGCGAGAATAAGGATTTATGGTACCAATCGCAGAATACAAATGTCACTACTGCTTTTCAAATTTGTTGGTTATGTTGTATATAATCGTAAAATACACGTACATAGGAGATAATTTGAATCGATAAAGAATGTTCTCGTGTATATAGTATATATAGTTGAGATGTCTTAATCACACAAATTCGTTTAAATTTATTTATTTATTTAAAAATTCCGTATAGATCATTATACAATGACATGAGTTCGTCAATAAGTGGGTTAATGTAGAGAGTAAAATGGGTACACATAAAACTTACAACTACACATATCAATATATAACAGACTTAATAATTAGAGAAAGGCATACAAAAGAGGAGAGAAAGAAGTAAAAAATAAAACCTGTACTGTGCCAGCACAGGGCAACCCTGGGAAGCACAAATAATGACAAAACTATTAAGGAGAATAGAGTTTAATTCAGATCACTGGTAAAATATTCATTCAAGCTGTAAAATCTATGTCTTAAAAGAGTAGTTTCGACTTCTTTCTTAAAAATAGTTATAGAAGTAATAGACTTGAAATTTTCAGGTAAATGATTGAAAATTTTTATTGGCATAAACGGCTAAAAGTAGCTTTTAGCCGTTGAGGCAAGTCTATGTTGGGGTAATCTTAGGTTGTCACTAAAGCGTAGGGAATAGTTGCTAATTATATCCGCAGTTGATGTACATTGACTAATGTTATTCTTTACGTGAATTACACACTGCAAGATGTATATAGAGGTAACAGTAAGAATTTTTAAGTGTCTGAACAGTTCACGACAGGAATGTCTAGGGGCTTTAAATTTCATTGTACCAACTATTTTTTTTTGCGTAGTTATTTATCCGATTTGCATTGCCCCAGCCGACAATGCCATATAATATAAATAATACGTAATACTGAAAATGTTTTACTAATCAAAATTAAATAAGCATTTGCTAAATAAAGAAGTAAGTATATATTATATTTTTATTCAAAATATTTATATTTTTTGTCGCATCCTATTTGTACAATTTGATAAATTCATTGGTGATTTAATCAAACTCTTTTAAAATAATGTAATTTTTGACGCAAATATAAAAATTTGACAGGTTTTAATAATAATAATAATAATTTATTCATTAATTTGAAAGCGTACAGATTTAATTTTGTTAAATATAACTACGTGTAAAATTCCAATAAATATAGTATAAGTACAAAACAATATATTTAATAAGAGATTAATTATATTTGATGTTAATAATTAACAAATAAGTAGGAAAATGAATACATTATAGAGTACAGGGAGAAACCATAAATAGATTACATTAAAGTAAATACAGTATATAAAACATGAAAGCTGCTCGCAGCTACATCAGAGAAGTAATCCATTGTATTATTTAAAAGAAGTCGTTGAAAAGGTATCTTCAATCATGCTCGTCAGAATCATGAAATCTCATATTTTTATGTTTATTTGATACATACTCACCACGACAGAACAATGTTGTTAGTGTATCCTTTTTGAAATATGGGTATTGCTTACATAGCCAGAGTGTACAACGATGATGATGATTTCTACCAGTACCAGTTTTTATAACTGTTTTCAAATATACCCATGCAAAAGAAAATAATGAAATAAATAACCTCAATCTGCGTTTAGGTTAGAAATACCGGATCCTCAGTTCGCACTGCATCACAAACATCAACAAATGACTGTTGCTACTGAGTGTAGTCCACACATCGATAGCAGTAGAGGGGGTCATGGACAAAAATGAAGGGAGTGACCCAACTGTATATTTTATTAAACTGTGCTTTTAGGCCTTGGGCTTGGGTCTAATTTGTAAAATAAATATCAGATCAATGTATAATTTTAAATATTGATTTATATTTGAATACTATATTATATGATATACTTTTTCGATATTGAGCTCTTTATATTGAACTAATATTTTTAGAATATTAAACTATTAGTGTTTTACCTAGGAAAGGATGATAAACTTGGGCAAATCTTAAAGTTTTTCTTTCTAGGAAGTATCTAACGAACTAATTTTAAACCGACATTATAATACGGAAACATAGATCATTTATCCTTTCAAGGTGGCCACTAATTTGTCAATGAATACCAGCGCATCTTAATTGCAAGTGTGAATTAGGTTGTTATTTGAATAAATCTGTTTATTCATTTTTACATACACCAACAAAAAAACATAAATAAACTTTAACTTTCAGATGGATCAGGAATACGTTACAAAATTAGAAATAATTCTGTGTGAATTTTTAATTGACATAACAGAAATAGACATGAATAAGACAATGGCCACGAATACCTCCGTATTGTTTAATATTGGTAAATGTGCTTTTCATCGTAAGAAGAAACTAAAAGGGTAAGATATACTTCATACATTTATGATATCTCACAAATTGTTGTTAAAACATGAAATATGTTACAGTCATTGACTATATAGATTTTTAATTTTATTGACCAAGTAGACAACATATATTGGTCAGTTGACAAATATTTCAGATTCACATTGTTGGGCCCATAGATATTTATGATCAGACCCCGGCTCCGAGGTAGTTATGACGTAAGAGCCAACATCGGCTCTGCGCAATATGAATTATATAAACATTTTCATGCGCAATAATACAATATCTTACCTGATAATTGTATCTATTAATATTTAAAGGTAAGTGACTCCGAAAAGGTTATAAGTCATACTTTGATGCACTTATTGTTGGATGCACAAACACTTTCTAACTCTGCCTTAATAGAATAATAAAAATATATTATTTGCATTTGTTCTAAATGGTCTGAAGTTAAACTCCGGCACCTGTCACTAAATATTCACTTGTGTTGTGTGAAAAGGATCGTCAATCGATGTAATCGGCGCATATTTAAACTAAGTATATTTTCTTGTAGGTGGCAGATTTATTTCCGGCACTGAACAGTCCACTTCATCGCCACACACAAAAATGTTGAAGCACCGGGGTTATTTCTTAACACTGTATCCAGTTTATATTTCACTGTCTCAGCAACACCCCCTGGTACTCTAAAAATATATTGATGTAGATCAAATATAATGTTCATTGCATCAATTTCTGTATACCGATTGTTTCCGGCTTACGTTGAAGGTCGCGTATGGCTAGAGGGATTCGGGAGAAATATCCATCTGTATATGCTAAATTTTGGTTTTTATGTCGTTCAGATGTGTCCACGAAAGTGTTTTTATCGCAGCTGGTACAGAAAAGTTTTACACCTAAAACTGCAGTTCCTGAAAATCTTGAATCCACGAAAGTACTGTACAATTAATGGAAAGTCCAGTGTTGTGCAAATGGCTTTACAGCCACAGCCATATATTACCAGTATAGATAGATATTGGGACCTTTATTGTTTTCTGTTTTCATCTCGGATTTACAATATGTTGTTGAATATAGTAATATATATCTTTTTGCTGATGACATTTTACTAAGAAATAGTTTTATACTTGAGAATGAACAAAATGCAATTGTCGAAATTAACACAGACTTAGATAGAAGCAAGCAGTGGACTTATGACAATACCCTAGAACTGAATGCTGCAAAATGTCAACATGTTGTCATTGCCTCGAATCATCATGTTAGTAGACTTGAAAACGTTTCAATTAAGATTCGCGATGAACAAATACCAACTGTTGACCATGTAAAAAACCTAGGAGTCATATTTGATCAGAAACTTAAATTTACAAAGCATGTTGATCTAATATGCCACAAAGCCTACTTGAGTCTGAAACAACTTTTCCCTTTTAACTCTTTAGACGTAGAAACAAAAAATATGTTGATAAATAATTTGGTACTATCGCATATAAATTATACTAATACGGTCTACAGTCCTTGCTTGTCACTACATGATAAATCTCGCATTCAAAAAATGCAAAACCATTGTGTACGTTTTATAACTGATGTACCACGTTATGCGCATATTATCCCTTTTATATGCGAGCTGGGGTTACTGAAGCAGGATGAAACTAGGTTTGTGCATTATTCTTGTTTCCTCAATAAAATTCTAACAGGTCTGCTGAATATCTTGCTGCTAAGATTTCAGACGCGATCAGGTACATGAGAGGAATTTAAGAAATATCACTAGCAGACTCACAGTACCTCCACATCGTAGCGCTATATTTTAAGCAAGTTTTTCTTATCTTTCATCCTACATCCAGAATAACCTATCAACGGATTTCCAGAATCTCTCAGTATCCACTGTTAAGTCCAAACTGAAACGGTCTATCCTTGATGGTGCATTAAACAATATTGACTTTACAAATTTTTTAAAATGCCAAGTATTTTAAACTGTATTTATTTATTTTAGTTGTGACCAGTATTTGGCTGTATTTCATGTTTTTACTGTAATATTCTTAGGGTTAGGTTTGAATCATTAATATGTACCTGATCCTTTTGTGTTTCCCTTTTTTTTATTAACACAATAAAAGTATTATTATTATTGTTATTATTATTATCATTATTATAATGGAAAGTCACTCAACGCCATAATAATTCACGACATATTTACATCTATTGAAAGCTGAAAATGTACTGACAAGTCCGTAGTGTTCACTCCATAATGCATATGTGCATATGAACAGGCTCACATACCATTGGTCATTGTGTAATAATAAAATAATAATAATTGTTGGAACTTTTTTATTTCAAGTGCTCTCTGTATGTTTAAAGTCTACTGCAAAAAATAAAACGCAATTTGCGTTTTTTGTTACTATTATTATTGTTTACCGTATCCTATTTGCTATCATAAAAAGTAGAAAAAGGGCGACAAGAGTGTTTTTGTGGCTTCAAAAATTCTCCTATATAGCTTTTACTTGCTCAATTATACCAAATAAATAATTTCTCCAAATTTCTAATAATAAATTATTTATTTATTATTTTATGACTTTTTTGCCATACTTTTTATTTCTTACCGCAAAAATATTTGTTTCCTATCTTATGATTCATATAAGCAAATACATTATTTGTATTTGCTTATGATTATGCTTATGATTCATATAAGCAAATACATTATTTGTATTTGCTTATATGAATCATAAGATTCTCGATTCAAAACATTATGTTTATCTGTGTGTGTGTATCTCTGGCATAACTACTTTTGCACCGGGGTCTGTTTATGATCGACCCTTTAAGAAATCAACAACAAAAAGTTGGTTTAGTCTTTGTTTGTAGTTCATAAGCGCCTCAAGGATTTAAAAAAATACTGATAACAAACTTATTGTTGGTAATTTTGCAAATTATTCTGTCTGATTTTTTATAAAGAGGGAGAATAATAGCTAGTTTTAAAGCATTGGAAAAGATTCCCTCCTGGAGGGAAATAATTCAAAGAGTGTTTCATTCACCATGTTGCATAGATTTTCATGTTAGCACATTTTACGATTACAGGTCCATTCTCAGAACTGGATCCAACACTGATGTGGATTACTTTGAAGTACTTGTACCAAAAATGGAAACAGCCTTGCACTTTTTCAAAGGTGTACAGGATCCCACTTCTTCCAATGTATCTTTTTCATACTTAAATCTCATCAAAGCATTACTAGCTACAAGGAATTGCAAGGCAACAATAGGTACAGCAATACCAACGTTGAAATATAAATGTAATTTTTGTAACATGAATTTTGATTCCGATGTAGAAGTTATACAGCATTTAGAACAATTACATAAAATGGACCCGTGTGTATTGTGCGTAAAATGTAAAAGGTCCTATAATGTTAATTTTTTAGCAAATATGAGATGGCAACACCATTGTAGTGCAACATCAAATACGACAGGACACGTCAAAGTTCTTCAGAAATAATAATTTAGTTTTTAAGTATTCGGTCTTATATTAATAACTTTCTAAATTAATTAGTGAGTAAGCTTAGTTTAAAATATATTATATTAAATATAGTAAATGGTAAGCAAAAATTGCCTAATTAATTTGAGTCCATCACATTTTTTTAAAATTTATTTCCTTATAATAAATATCAATTACTTTTGCAAAATTTGGTTTTTTATATCTACATTTTCTAAATACAAACATACAAATAACTCGCAGAGAAGAATAATCGAGTAAAATTTAGTGTTATATCTAATAAAATACATAAAGCATTGAATATCGGCAGAAATATTAAGAAATGAATCAGAATCACAAAGAAAAGTTACCACCCTTAATGTGGTTGCATCATCCCTTAGGGCGATCATACACGAGACATTTTGCAGTTGAGCTAATCACAAATATGTGATCTAGTCAACTGCAACTCGTGGTTGAGCCGACCACATCCCGATTCAACTTTTGTAAAAAACGACAAATCACATGTAAATAATAGACCAAGTGGAGGGATATAAATATTGGAACAATAGATACACAAAATGCAGAAAACGATTTCATAGGCAAAGAGGATAACAAAAAAGAATTGCTTTTTATATCCAGGTAGAAAGATCATGTGCCTGATAAACAAATAACAAAATACATAATGGACCAAACAAATCTTAAAAGTGATAAAGATATAGTGGTTGAGCACTTGAAAACAAAATATGATGACATTCGAAAAGACTGCAAATATTTTAAAGTGGGTATCAACTATGAATTCAAAGAAAGGGTATATGAGCACAAGTTCTGGCCAAAGAAAGTTGTGTACAGAAGATTTGACTTTCAAGCGAGAACTCGTCAAAATGAAAAGGATTTTCGAAAAGTAAAAAGGCAAGATTACTAGATGAACAAACCCTACAAACTATACACTCTGTGAAGAAGACGGATAATGAAACCTTAAGTACCAAAACTAAATACATCAAAAATTCAAATAAAACTACATTCCATTTGTTAAATACATAAGTATTATTGCATCAAAACATACAATGCTTAAAAAATAAATTATTAGAAGTTGAAGTTTTTGTAAAAATTCTGGAAATTCAACCTACGATACTCTTTTACTGAACACTGGTCTTCAATCCAAGATGAAATATCAATGCAACTTGAGAGCTACAACTTACTGTCACTCTGGAAGAAATATGATCCATGGTGAGTCTTGTATTTTTCTCCATAAAGATGTAGATAATGACATGGATATAAATAGTATGGAATTTGAAGAACTGAAACAAAAAAGTGTAGAGGGTATCATTGCGACTGCTCATCTATTGTATGTAAGGCTACAAGTTCTGTTATTATATGTATTTGTAGACCACTATCAGGTAATTTAGAATCATTTTTCCTAATCCTAAGTGAAATATTAGATATTGCTCAAAATAATGTGTTAAGGAAACAGATGACACTGGTGATTTATTAAAATCGCAGTCCGGTAATAAAGAGAGTGGCCCCACAGGGATCAGTACTAGGGCCGTTATTGTATATCCTATATACTAATGACCTACGCATGGTACTTGATGAATGTACAGTTCAATATGCAGATGATTGCTCCTTAATTCTTACCTCTCCAGATCCAATAAAGTAGCGGCAGATTGACTACTAGCGCTTCAGTGGAGCATTTCCGAATTACTTCCTGTGGCTTTTATATTTATGTGTATGCGTCGATTTGTTTTTTCCTGATTTTACAAAAATTTAATAATTGTTTGTTGCCGCGACTGCCATATACAGTAAGTACAAACAATTCCGTAGTGAGTAAATGTAATGTTCGAGTGAATATTATTTTTTTGTTATGTTAAAACATTTTTTTGCGTAGGTGAGATGACATTTCATTTTTTTGTAATATATTGTATAAGTGACTAAACAATTAATTATTAATACTCAATGAAAATTTACCATTGTTTAGAGTTTAACATTGACTTTTCTGTCGGGCCCTTCTTTGAGTAACAAGATGGAAAAATTTATTTCGCGAAACTAGGGCTTAATGGATAGTCCGATTTTGTATTATCTATAAAATGTGTAAATCTTTGAGCACTTATTCGGTTGCCATAAGGATCCCCCTGAGCTATAAAATTAATTAACAAAATTAGTATTTTCTCAGAATATTTTGAATTGTTAACTACACACATATCTTGTATTTCATGCTTTGATCCACATTTCCCTCTGCTCCAGTTAATACAGACTTGTTAAAGGAGATTTTCATTTCGGAAAAATTGCCCGATCGATGATTTTTGTTGAAACGTGTTCAGAAAGGTGTGGAGAACAATATATCAAAATGCCACCGCGGGAAATTATGCAACATTTCCAGCGTGAACGGACGGCTGACGTAGTGAGAGTTGCAGCGTTAATTAACAAATTACTGCACATATTATATATGTTTCTTTCATAAAATTTTGTGTTCTTTCCAATGGTTTTGTTAGTTCTTTCATGCAAATTTAATTCAAAAAGTTATTCATGAAGTATCGTATTGCACTTAAATTGTTTAATAAAGAATTTTCCACACAATTTCTCGCGGTGGCATTTTGCTTTTTTGTTCTCCACATCTTTATGAACACATTCCAACAAAAATCATCGATCGGTGAATTTTGCCGAAGTTTGGGTCCTTTTTGTCTAATTTGACTCCCCTATGTGGGAAATGAATAAAACTTTATATTTTTAGTTTTATTCGATCTATTTCCACAGTTAACCACGCAACAAACATCTCCGCATGATTTTTCCATGATATTAGCCGGAGATTATGTTACACAATAACAAACACTAAACTGCTGATTTTGACAATGTCAATTGTAGCTACGGCGTTCCCAACACTTCCCACTTTGGTGGCATTAATGTAAACCCAGAGATTTGCGCGTTTTTAAAAAGCTTATAATAAAATATTTATTAAAAACAAGGATTCTCCTATTCATGTACGTGTAAACGACACAGGAATTAACTTTCTACTTGGCCACTGCGAGCGCTAGCTGACACGTACAGATAAGCTCCGCCTTTCTGCCAGTAGTCTATAGTACTGGAACAAACATTTTCTCAGCATTAGACATGCTACAAAAATACTATACACTTAACCTTAGATTAAATAAAGAAAAAACGCAGGCTATCGCATTTTCAAATAGTAAGTCTAATGCTGAGAAAAGTTTCACACCACTGTGTCTCAAATATCCTTTCGGGGTATTACAATAGATTCTAGGCTTGACTGGAAATCCCATACTGACCAGCTTGCACAAAACATCGCTAAGTATTGTTACGCCCTAAAAGTAATATCACATAATGTTAATGTTCAGGCAGCTCATATGGCTTATTATGCCTATGTAGAATCTAGAATTAAATATGGTACATAATCTCTTGGGGAGGCATAAATCATGTATATAAAATATTTGTACTATAGAAAAGATGTCTCGGAAATATACTTAATGTTAAACAGGAAACTAGTTGTAAACCAATATTTAAGGAACAAGATATACTTACCTTAATAAGCCAATACATATATGAAGCTGTGATATTTGTGGTAAAAAATATGTCTGTTTACAGACCATGATAGAATTCGTTCCTATGATACCAGGAACAAGAACGACGTATTAAACATTAAAGCAAACCTCACATATGTGCAAAAAAATGTACCTTTTTCAATAATTAAAGTGTATAACAAACTACCTGATACATACAAAAATCTATCATTAAAACACCTGAAGGTAAAGTTGCAAGCCATACTTTTGGAAAGGAGATATTACACAATAGATGAGTATTTCAATGGTACAAATACTCAGTGTTAAAAAATAAATAGATACATAAATAAAAAACAAACCATGAAACTATTCTAAATTATTTTTAACATTACTTTTAAATTTTCTTTATCAATGTGTAACTATTGTTTATCATTATAACTTTTAATCTTATTTTACTAGTCTGTATGTTAGTCTTTTTATTGTTACCTATGACATGTTCTACACCCTATGGGTATTGTAAATTTTTACACAAACAAATAAAGAATATCTATCTATGTAGTCGACTTGCGGTCATATCAACACTCACAGTCGCAGCGACTACATCTGACCTTACAACAAAATAGGAATGCCAGTTTTAATATGTATCTCGAAGAGGCACTACTACTTCTTTTGAAGAGAAAAAGAAGCCATAGGAAAGTATGATCTCTCTAGATACATCCACTTCTGGTGCCTTGACGACAAGGGAAATTGTTACATTTAAGTGTTTGAAAAACTCGAGCAAGACAAAAAACATTTTTTAAATTATTTTAGAATGTCAATTAGTTCATTTGATCAACTTATTGGAATTTTCAAACCTAAAATTAAACTTGATACAAATATGGGAAGTATTGTGGTTCATATATGGCTGTGCCAGCACACGGGTCAATGTGACCACTAGGCAAGTGGACTGCAGATGTTCGTTTTGATCCCTGTGGATTCCCGTGCATGAAGGATGAATTATTTCTTATGGTGGACCACAGTACTGTGGAACTCACCATAATTTTGTTGTCAGTTCGACTGCAAAATGTGACTCGTATATGATCGCCCTTAGAATTGCAAAAACCACTCCCCCGTATTTGATTTCTCTCGTTTATCTGCTAAATTGCTCACTTTCTTTTGGAAAATGTACCTGTGTATTTAAATAAAAATGTTCCTTATAACATTTTCCATAAAGTAAAGTTTATTGGTGTTTTTGAACAATTAAGATCATTACAAGTCAAAAGTACAATAATACAGATTAGGATTAGTAGTATGACATATTGATTCTATAAAAACTGTATAATAATTTGGTATAATACATTATAATAAAATTGATAAAAACATAAAAACAATAAAACACAAACAGATACAAATTTAGACAAACTCTACATATCATAGAAAAATGAAAACTCTTGCATTATTGAAAACAGTTTTTTTTACAGTGCTTAAAGAAATGTTTCACATTGTAGAAATTCATTAACGTTATAAAAGGTTTTTGTTGTTAGCATATAAAAAGTGTTCTCTTCATTTTTTTCCATGGAATGATTAGTACTTTCAAAAATATGATGCGAAGTTGGAGCACTTAATGCATACCATATTTATTTAGTAGTTGTTACCTCTTGTGAATAAAGTATTGCTTAAAGTTAGGCGATTCTGAAAATTTCAGAATAATCCCGATATATGCGGTTTTCAAGATACATGATTCTTAAAGAGGGAATTTGAACCTTGGTGCTACTAATATTGTGACGTCACTTAATAGGAAACGAAATAGTCTTGCACTATTAACGGTGGTACAGTCTGTTTGAGATCGAGTTTTTTTTCAGTGTTCCGTGCTTTAATTGTTTTTGTGGTAATTAAGAAATGTGAATTTTAATATAGCAGACTTCAAATATTCCATACCATCAAAATTTAATAATTATTTAAAATATGTTTAACTGTATAACTGCAACTAGGCGTTGAAATAGGAAACAGCGTTTTTCTCAAATATTTTTAAACCAAAATTGAAAAAAGCTATAAAAATTGCTAGTGATATTTAAAAACATATTTTACGTTTAAATTACAAAAATAGTGCATTTAATAATAAATAATTTAACTTATACTACATATTATTACTTTGAAATGGTCCTCACATAGTATTACTTGACTTAGTAGTAATCCTTTTCTCTCTTTTTATAATTTGTTGCCATTTCTTTCGCCTTTTTAAATCTCTAGGAACGGCAATAAATATTTCAGTAGGTGTTGTCACCATGGTGTCTTGACACCCAGGAATAATACAATATTTATAATTTTTCTTGCTAACCGCTTCTGTTAGCGGGTTCCTATTAAGTGATGTCACGACCGAGATTCGACAAGGTGCATGCAGTACATGTTTATGATTTTTTTTAGACCATTTACAGAATTCAGGTTATCAAAAAATGCAAAGATTTCATTAATATTTTTTACACAGTTTTTCTTTTAGTTCTCATAGATAGTTATTTTTTCTGCTGTTTGCAAAATAATAAAGAATGTGTTTCAATACAATTATAAGCAAACAAATAATAATTCACTTTTAAACCATTTACAGGTCTCACATAATTCTAGTTTTCTGGACAGGGTCTTAAAAGTTTAAGATCTTTCTGATTATCAAATAAAAAAAGTGGTAAATGAGCCCATTAGCTTTACTTGGAAACTACTAATTAAAAGCTTTTACTTTTCACAAAAAATTAAAAAGATTCAATCTGTACAACGAAAAATGCGGTTTAGAATACACCTATTATGGTTTTCTTCCTTAAATGTTTTGACCAAATTACAATTTTTTTAAAAAGTTCATGAATTTTTTACTCATTTCTGTACCACCCTTAAGGTAGAGTTCTTAGTGTGTTTTCTTTGAAATGATTTCCTATGTAGATCTAATCTATTAAAGTTTAGTCATTTGTATTGAAAATCACGGTATTTCATCAGCATATTGTCATCATCATTGTCTTAGTATTGTAGTATCTACACTTTCAATATTCAGAAGGACCTCACCATGATAGTGATAGCACATTGTTAAACAACGTGTACATGCTAATCGAATAACTTTCAGGCATCATGAAAGCGAAAGAGAGACAGTGCGTTGATAATGTAGTTTCTGAAACAAAGAGCACAATGTTCTTAAAAATATTATAAATTGGGTAAAACTGTTTAACGAAGGAAACCCTAATAGGCGTTTTCTATTTTCTATACCCCCATTTCTCGTTCTACGAACCAAGTCCAAGTTTTGCCTCCAGCTTCAGAAACTTATGCTTATTCTAAAAACAAAATCTTATCATTGTTGAGTCCATTACAAATTATGAAGTAATAAGTTTGGGAGGTGTTAAAATTTATGAGACCATTGAGAAAATATTATATTGTTACGCATTAGCACCCCCTAGGTGTGGGTGGCATAATTAATACGCAGGGATTGTATTCATTATAGCATGTCTCCACACCGTCTGTTGCTATGCAACTGTTTCTTCAGAGGTGGCACCAGGGGCTAAATAGCTTCCTATAATTTAATTAGGGTTTCTAGAAAATGTCGGATCGAGACTTTGCTAGACGGTTCTAGATACCTATAGAAGGGTAATGTGTGGTTGCTGGAAATTTCCAGATGCATTTTGTGGTGTATAGTGTTTAAAAGGCGAAAAATTCACGTGGGAAGGCAGTTTTTAAATGCGCTGGAGATGAGATAAATCCGAAGCGATCCCAAGTGAACAGTAAAGTGAAAATATCAAGAAATAAACAGTATTTAAGGTAATGTTAATGTGTTGTAAATAAGAATAAATATATTGTGAGGTTAAGTTAACAATAAGTTATTGAATAAATTGTGTCAGTGGTTATCTCGTGTTATGATGTCTGAACCCGCGGAATTTAGGGGTGTTTCCCAGGGAGTGGAAACCTGTGACACTGTATTCAATCAACCAGCTATTTATTGGAACAAAGATCTTGGACATGTGACACTGCTATAATGTGCTAAAACATCAGCAGCAAAATTAATACATCAACGTAACATGAGATTCATAACTAACAAAAAAGAACTCTTAAAATTCTCAAATTCAAAAAATTCTTTGAATATAAATGCTCTAAATTATTCAATTTGGTACCCGTAGAATATAAAAAAATATAGACAACATGGAATACATGAATAAAAATGGAAAAAATTAGCTAATCGAGTATGTAATTTATTAGCTTTACGTCTTTTTCTACAGGTTTCAATTTTAAACAGTTCTAATGGTACTTTCTGTATTATAAATGCTTTAGTAATACTGGAGCAATTTCCATCGAAAATAAGACTATAACGAACCACAGACTTGAAGTTATAATGATAAACTACATCTGTTTTTAAATCAACATATTTTGATAATCCTCCGATTGTGTCACAAACTGGATTTCATTTTTTATATATATCGTCTACACAGACGTACCATTTTAGTGTTCCATCAATATGCATTACGTAATTAATGGATGGCCCCTTCCATTAATTACGTCACACTTTGATGGGTGAGTAGTGTCCATAAAGTGACAGGGTGTGACAAGAGGGGAGGAGGGGGTTAAACTTTTGTGACATCACGTTATTTACATCTAGGTATACCGTTGCTTTAACTGAATGAAATTTTAAAAAATACAAAAATCTGAAAATTCTACTTCAAAATTTAATGCTGTAAAATATGTGGTCACAATGGGGGGTTACCTCGAATGTGACAACCTGTGACATAGGGGGAGGAAGGGGTAGAAAAACCTTGATATTTGCGTGACGTAATTAATGGATGGCCCCTTATGCATGCCTAGAAATTTTGTGCTCTGTAATAATTGTATTCTAGCTGTGTTGTTTAAGTTCATCACTTCAAGGGTGCCAAAGAGTGTATTGTTACTTTTCAAATCAGCAATCATTTTATTTGTTTTTTAATAAGAGCCTATTATCCATCAACCACTTTTCTCTTCTCGAGAATAACATGACAGAATTATTATGTCAAATTGGATGCAAATACAAGCAATTTGAATCGTCTGCATAGTTCGTCAAGGGCATACCCTCCATGGTAGATATAACAGCTAAATCGCTTATGTATACTATAACGGTTTGCTCCTAAAGGCAGCCCAAGTCTGATCATTTGCTAATCAGATATGGTAGTGATGTTATTTTTTGTGACAACACCTTTCTGTTTACCACTTTAACATATTACCTCTTACCTCTGTGTTACTGTAAATCTTTCTCTGATAATTATAACATTCTATAAATGCTAAATAAAAAGGATAAAAATTTATTTTCATACAAAACAAATAATTTTCTTACATAACATGCGACAATAAAAATAAATAAGCTATATCGATATGGCAATGGAATAAATCTATTAAACAGTGATATACCTATATCTTACATTATTATTAACATCAGTACAATAAAAAATATTACCAACTGTATGTTAAACATATTGATGTAGGTCTACAATAAACAAGTTTTCACAGAATGAGCCTTTAGCGAAGGCACATATTCGAACATTATTTCTATTACAGTTCCATGTTCTCTGATGATCACCCTCACAAATTTAGAATACTAGGTTTATTTCTGTAAAATATGTTTTTCTCCCAAGAAATCATATACTTTTGGTGAAATTTAGGTTATCCATATCTCTAAATGAAGAAGTTTCATGAACAAAAACTGCAACTAAAATTTGGTCAAAAATTTTTCACAAATGGACTTTTTATCGCGTATGTTTTAAAGTCTATGAACTAAGTACGTCATTTTCATTAGAAAGATACACAAATTCACTAGTTTTATCCAGTAATACATTAATTATTTTTCATCTATACAAAAATTATTTTTCTGTAAAATGTACATATATACGTACCATGATGTATTGCCTTAGGCCTTTATGCCAAAAAAAAATAAAAAATAAGTACATAAATAAAACCCATATTTTTTTAAATATACAATAACTGTCACAAGTAAAAAAAATAGATATAGAAAAGTTTAAGTAAAGTATGTAACAGAAGTTTCCAAAACAATCCCTATAAAATTTTCTTAATTACATTAGTGGTGGTGTAAAAACTAACCAAAAACACACAGCCAGTCAAAATCATATTCTGCAACAAAATCTCTAAATAAATTGACTAAATTTTGTATGCTTATTTCAGAGGTTAGTACCTTTAGCAAATTTTTGGTCCTCTAAGTTCAATATTTCCAATCCTAAAGCTAGAGCAATTCATTCTTGTATTTTCCGCGCCCCATTGCCACATTTGCTCACTATTTGCTGTGTTAAAAATATCTAGGCTGATGCCTAGGACCACTACAAGTAGACTCCGATGGTCGCCGTCCACCACCGCAGAAACAAACCTTATATGTACTCATTCATTCCCAGAGTTCTAAAGAAACAGAATTTTCCTGGAAGCCCTCTTTTCCCACTTCTAATCATAACTTCATGCTCCAAGCCTGTTGCAGATCAGGTCCTTGTTGCCTTCATACAAACCTGACATCTGTCCTCGACTTTATCCACTTTTTATAAATGGTTTCTCAATAGGCACTGTCCTGTGAAAAGGCCTGTTATTTGCTTAATTCTAATTTGCTGGGATCAGGCTCTCTTGAATAGCACGTAAAAGCTAACATGGCCCAGTCATGTGCAATGCGTTTTGCAGAATTTTGGGGTAGGTCAAAGTCGTCTGTTGAAAGTCAGTAGGTGGTATCCGAGAACATTTGCGCCGTTTTTGCAATTGAAAATAAATTGCGAAAAGGGAGCAAATGCTCCTTTCCCTTCTTGGATACCACCTACTGACTTTCAACGGACATAAACATCGTCGTAAACATTCATGCGCATACGCATGACCGGGCCGTGTTAGCTTTTAGGTGTAAGTTTTTTGTGAATAATTTATGGAAGTTTTGCGCCAATCTTTGACCTGCAATAGAGTGGTAGCACCATATGACTAACATAACCTCAAATTTTACGTGTCTGTAAGTTTTTAATGTTTTTATTCGCATTTCTAGATTGAGTAGGTATAACATTTATACTCTTTCATATAAAATAAATATAATTTTCTAATCTCGTTGAATATTAAAAACAGACTGTTAATTATAGGTTGGATTTCCGACCTGTAAATAACGGAGTACATTTCTTAAAGCGGCTTTACATTTATGCAATGCAATGAAACGGATGGCATGCAATACTTTGCGTGATAATTTTTGCATCTTCAAAGCACTTTACACTACTGCAATATTTTGTGAAATCTTTGGGACTACCAACCAGACGAGAAGAAATACTTTTATGAATATGTTTATTGTTTATTTATTTACTTTACCATCACTGAATTCACTATAAACAGAAAGAGAGAAAATCAGTTGTATTTCCCAAAAGAATTACAAAGTAGGTTATAGTATGTTTGTTGCTTCAGTTCCTTTAAGGCGTGGTTGGCAACCCAAATGTTCCCAAATAAAATAACTATATTGCATCTGCAAATTAGAACACGCGCTAATTCAATGCAATGAAAAATATTGCGATCAGCTGATCGAAATAGCTCGATGTACGCATGCTCGCAATAAAAATTTGCATGGCACCTGCAATATTGCATTAATGTAAAAGCAACTTTACATTTACGCAATGCAAAGCAATGGATAGCATGCAAAACATTGCGTGATAATTTTTGCATCTTGAAAGCGCTTTACATTACTGCAAAATTTTCTGAAATTTTTGGGACTACCAACCAGATGACAAGTAAACTTTTATAATTATATTTATTGTTTATTTAATTACTTTACAATAAGTGAATCACTATGTACAGAGGGAGAGAATCAAGTGATAATATTGATTTCACAAAAGAATTACAGAATAAGTTATGTTTGTTGCTTCAATTCCTTTAATGCTTGGTTGGCAACCCAAATAAAGTAACTATATTGCATCTGCAATGCAATCAAATTAGAACACGTGCTAATTCAATGCAATGAAAAATATTGCCATCAGCTGATCGAAATAACTCGATGTACGCATGCTCGCAATAAAAATTTGCATGGCACCTGCAATATTGCATTAATGTAAAGTGGCTTTTAAAATCAACAATATAATTAATTCTCTGTATAATATTTGAGAGTTTATTAATGTTACACTGGTCTCAATCTAGAAATATAAACAAAAACATTAAAAATGAGGATAAACTTACAAAAACGTCAAATTAGTATTTTTGTTCTTCCTATTTCCCTGCCTCCTCATCTGTTGTACATCACACAACAGCTATCCCACATAACGGCTCCAATTCGATGAGTGACGATTTAGCACCATTTTAATTATATTAGCTTTTAGTGAATTTTATGTTCCCACTACAACATATCTAAATCAAAAAATTTTTTTAACCTAACCTAACCCAACAATAAAAATATATAAAAGTAAAAAAGAAATTAGATATAGTATTTTAAGCTACTTGGATGGCTGTAGGTCAAATTATTTTTTTAACCTTGATTGATATATTATTATGTTTTTTTATCTCTTATTTAAAATATATTTATTGATCAAAACAGATGTAAGAACCCAAATTATTAAAGTTTGATATAAAATCGAGTTGGCTGTTAATTGTTAATTATTCTTTTCCAGAAAACCTCTGTTACAGACTTTATGTATATTTTAATTGTTACCTATCATAAAATCAAAATATAAGAAAATAACACACTATTTTTTATTTCTGATTAACACATGTAAACAGAAATGTATTTATAAAATATAGACAGTAGCGTGGCTCAAATTTATACCTGCGAAAAATAAATTCGATTTTTTTTCTCGACCCCCAGATTTGTTCTAAATCCCAAAAAATTATCTCCAAATTTGAGCAAAATTATCTAATATTAACACGTCCCTCCGAGTTTTCCATATATTTCTTATGGGAAAAGGAAATTTTTTCATAAACTTGCAATAGAATTATTAAAATGCAGGGAAATAAAAATCATACATGAAAAAATAATTCATTTTTAAATTAATCCCACATAAGACCCTGTCATAAGATTTAAAAAATGATCCCATAAAAGCAAAAATCAGGGGCTTGGACCAGTTCCGTAAGGGTTCGGCTTATTTTATTTTATATTAGCTTCAGGAATCAAATCCTAATAATTTTAGTCATAAGATATGATAATGTTAGATTTATTTGAAACCTTGGAACACTTCGGAACTGGACCGAAATAGGAGTTGACAAACGTGTAAGAACCGGAGTATTAGGCAAAAGACTCATTATCGTATATTATCTGTTTGTTGTATTTTATTGGAGTCCGCTGTCATAATATGGTTCGATTCTTATAATCTGATGACATTTTGGATAAATTTTCTTGCACTTGATAAATTTCAACAAACATGACAACGTCATTCTTCTATGTGATTGTCCCTATTTCTCTCTTTCTCAGACTGGAGTATATAATTCACTGGGGTATACACATTTCATACATGTGATCACTTCACAAAAATTTTTCAAGTGTATGCATTTTATCACAATTTTTCTTTAAGTATTACTTATGTAGTTACCTCCAGTTATCGTGTTGCATTTGTAGGTTCCACCGAAAATATGACCCCAATATAGTCATACATACTTACTTTTGTGTTATAGCACATCCGTCTGTCTGTACTTTTATCTTCTATATTTCTCCATGATTCTTAGCTTGTTTTTCCTTTCTGTCTAAAGGATTACTTCAGTTGCTGGTTTGATGAGAGGTGGTTTACTTGAATCTGCTCCAACACGGTTTTTAGATTTGATTCATTTTGCAGATTACATTTACTCTCAGAGATATCACAATTTATTTTCCTAATACTTTCGTCAGCAGTCCTACTATGATGTGGTTTTCTACCACCGCCTGTACTTAAAATATGTTGTTCTTGACAGTCTAGCTGCATTTCACTTGGCTTGTTATTGATTTCACTAAAATTAATATTAGGGCGCTCCTTAACAAATGATGCAGTGTTATGTTATCATATTCATCACTGCACTGCGCTTCTGACAGGATATCTTCTTTACTTGAAATACCATCTTCAAGAAATTTATTTAAAAAATTTCGTTAATACTTTCTTTTGGGATTTGCCCAGTGAAAATTTTAAAGGTAGCATTTAATAGTATTTTGTGGGCAACATGTTAGACCCATAGTTGGTTTGTAACAATACTTTCCTAATTTATGCCATCCCCTGTCGATTAAATCCTGATTGTCTTCAACCGTAAGAGTTTCTGTCCATATACCATTTGAAATACTACCAGTATCATTTTGGCAGTATCCACATCAGCATTGTTCTCTATCGGAAAACCAATGAGCAATGCTCATATTTTTTTAAATTCATTTCGTAAATGTATAATAATCGAAACCGCACAGAAACCGTTATTTAATTATGGTCCACACCCCTGGAAAAAATAGAGTATCAAATATTTTTAACAGGGGAAATTTTATAGAGGCTCATATTGTCACGACCAAGCTCCCTCAGGTCGTGACAGAAGAAAACTTAAAGGTTCTCGTGACAATATTAATATTACCCGATTTTGCTCAAGGGAGATGGTTTTTTTAGGATTTCGAAAAAGTTTGGAGAATGCGACGAAAAAAAATTGAAACACGATTTTTAGAGTCATCTAAATAAACAGTAATTTGATTCAAATAGAATTTTTTTTAAATTATTACGTAAGGAGAAGACATTTTCACATTCTCATTTTGTACAAATATTCTATATGCTAATGTAAAAAAAAATCTGTTAAATCACCTAGGTACTGATTGGATTTTTTGGGTTTTATTAATGCACTTATGTTGCCATCGACTGCCTGCAAGTGCGGGTACGTTCAGTTGGCATTTACACTTAAAACATAACACTGGCTGCTCAGAGCAATGTTTTAATTTGAAATGTTTTAATATATTTACTTTCTCATTGTAAACTCTATTACAATATGCACAGTTGTATTTAAGTTTGGGTAAAATATTACGAATTAAATGTACATCGGAGTTATCCATCAATTCTTGTAATTTTTCAAAGGGAGTGATACTGTTTGCATCTCTTATTGCCGTAAATGACAAAAGGGACAGATTAACTTTGGGTGTAACAAATTCAGCGAAAGATACGGCCTGGTCGCTGAAATTAAGAGAAATCTATCAGTATCATTATCACTGCTGTTATATAGCGTCTGATGTAGAGGACAAATATTTTGCATATGTTGGCCTAAAAGAAGTAAAAAGTTTTTAGAAGATATAAGCAATGTTTTCAGGGTAGATAGTACAACTATAAACAACGGAAGAGACAAGGATATTTCTCTCATTTGTCGTGCCATTAGGTCAATTCTTTTCGTCTACACTTGGTGTAGAGTTTAAAGTGTAGTGCAGATTGGTGTATGTCGGTTTGAAGATAGTTTTACAACTTTAGAACAGAATGAAAAGAACGAAAATTTGGCACTGAATAGGATCACCGAGCCTAGCCTAAAACTTTTAATTTTTTTAATGAAATCTTTCTAATTAAAATGGATATTTTCTAGTTCTTCCAGCGACGATGGAGAAATTGAAGATGTAGTTTTTCAAAGAGAGTAATTTAACTTCGTGGGCCATTATGTATGCCAAATAATGAATTGATTACCATTTCTATGCTTTCAAGATCCATAGCAATCTCAAATTAAGAATATTTCTGTATCTCAGTTAGAAATAATAACGACCATAACCATAGATAAATGATAAAACATAACATAACCTCAGAAAATTCAATTATTCTGACACGTTTTTGGCGTTTTTGCATGGTCTGAAACTATTCTATAATCTACACTAAACGCACCTGATAAAAAGGAAGTGTAGTTAGTGCAGTACTGGTGTAGCTGCACTCGACGAAAAGAACATTTTAAAAGCAGTTACACTCGTCGAAAAGAACGAAATATTCAGTTACACCAATTACACTTTTAACACTGGTGCACAAAGTGCTAACGAAAAGAACGAACCTATTGATGCAGGTTTTACAGTGTTACCACCTGTCATTTAAAAATAAAAATTATTTTTACCTTGTTTAATCAGTTTCACATTGAAAACATTATTATTAATTTACTTATAGCCATTTCAGCATTTATAAACATCACAATTCATTTGAATTAAACAGTTCCATTATTTTAAATTTGTACCTAATTACCTGCACAACAAAGAATCTTCCGAGAACCTTAAACTATGAAGCAATAATACCGTACGTATTTTAGATAGCGCAAAATAATCACACTCCAAGACACCCATATATGGAACGCCGTTTTAATATTTATTCATTATTTATATTGAAAAACATCAAGTAGATATTTTTAATTTAAATAAAATATCAAGTAGATATTTTTAATTTAAATAAAATATCAAGTAGATATTTTCAAATGCATTTCAGATATAGATAGATCTCATTCAAAATACATATTGATACATAGTGAATAAATATTAAAATAGTGTTCCATAAAAATATCAAGTAGATACTTTTAATTCATTGGAGACATCAGGATATGGCGCCATCTCTGTACGAAGAAGTAAAACAAAATTTAATGGTGAGTGTCTACAGCGATCTATGTAATTTGTTCCCATGTTGCCAAGTTGCCATTGCCAGCCTTTATAAAACTTCTTTGTTGCCAGCAAGTAATATTTTGCTTCCACAGTTATTAACTTTAACTTTTTAACTTTTATTCCCAAGAAACTATACAGTATTACAAAGAAAGTAACCGTTGTTCGGTTAGTAGATTATTGGCAAAATTTGTAAATCTTGGATTGTAAGGTAGGTTTTGTATTATCATTACACATTCGAATGATTAGGGTTTGAGACTAAACCAAGGTTACTACTAATGAACAGGTTTCCCGGTAAGAATGCTACGTCACGTATTTTGTCCTTATTAAAAGTGGGCAAGATGACAAGCTCAATTCTAAATTCTACGCCTGGATGACACTATGCTTACCTAGTCTTATAAATATATTCAGCAAGTGTAAAATATCAAAGTTTGCTTTATATTACGGATAAAGATAGTACTCGAATGCCTCATCTTACATTTTAAATTGTATGGAAGTGGTTCCATCTACTAAAACAGCATTGTACTGAAATTATGATTAACAATAAGCTGGTTTTGGCAAATTGGGTGATATTATTTAACTGAAACTGAGTAAGTTGTACATAAATAAATACTGTTGAAGAATATTTTGGATAAAATTAAATTAGATTATTAGGGAAATCTCTCCATTTGCATTAAAAATTATGTTTGTTTTCAACATCCATAAACTTACGCAAATTTAGCGAATCTAGCTTTTTTGTGACGAATACATCAAACTATCTCTTTTTAAGTAACCAGAAAACCTGTTCCTTTTGTATGTTGGGCCGGGGCACGCTGCAAAATATAACCGAAAGTTTCTCATTCCAACACATTTATCTGTTGGGATGATGATGTAGAGGCAATTTGGCAACACAGGCATTAAGATGTAGGCAGTTTGCTTAATTAAACATTTTAGCTTCAGCATCATAGATGGCGCATATTCAAATATTTCTAATTCAAAGTACATATTGATAAACAATGAATATATATTAAAACGGCATTCCTTATGCAAATTAATTTTAGATATGTCTAATTCAAAGTATTGATAAATAGTCAATAAATATTAAAAAGGTGTTCCATACCCATAGTCACAAATTTCTGTCTAACTGCTAAAATTTATGATGAAAATAAAACTAACTTTTGATTTATTATAATGCAAATTTGTTTAACCCCTGTCGGTAATTACATTAATAAAGGTTCATTTCAATCATACTTAATTCATCATCCCATTCTTTATACCCAGTTATGTAATTTTTACTACTTTACCTAAAAACTAGACAAATCAAACACATTGACAACACTGGATGATTGGTAAACGGCGGTATAGTCTACAAGCCCGAAAATCACAGATAGCTAACAGCATTCATATAGGTCAGATGACACTTATCTGGTGTTATTTAATGTTTTTTATTTCTTCCTGTGAATGTAATAAACAATAAAAAGAGCGCTGTAGGTATCAACAGACCTTAAACTTGGCTTAATTTGGCTGGCCTTACTGACAGTCAATATTATGAGTATTACTTTCTGAAAATATCATATTTTTAGACAATATTTAATCCTTTCGCTGCGGGTGACGTAAAATCCCGCAAATTATTTGTGGTCTTGTGGTGCGGGTGACGTATTTTTTCACTGGCCGATTTCAGGTCTTGCACTGCGGCAATCGGACGATTACGCTGTTGAATATGCTTCACACATGTGTTAACTTTCGTGTAATCACCGGTGGTCCCCACTCCTTTGCATTTTATCTCGTCCAAATACATGGGACTGCGTGCACTTTTTATGCAGTTGTTTACATTTATTTTACACGTTCAGTTCATTTTATTAGTTTATTTTGGCGATTTATTAGGTGTCTTTACATTACAAATATGTCTAAGAAACGAAAAAAGTTTTATAATGAACAAGAATATAGCATTCTAATGAATAGCGACGATATAGTGACTGTGAAGGTATAGAATCGGACCATTCGATAAATACTCATTCACTGTCACATACATATTTTATTACTGTTTGTATTTTTATAATGTAATGAATAAAAAAAATTACTTTTTTAAAATTCATTGTCAAAAACAATCCTAGGCACACACTAGTGGTGTGTTAGCCGTCCAATAATTTTTCATTCGCATGTTGCAACTGCAGGAAGCATACATATCCGCGAAACGTGTTTATGGTTTAACTGCAGGAAGCGGACGAACCCGCATAGGCTGTCCAATACCGCACACAAGGCACGGAATGCAAAATCCACTACCGCAGTGAAAGGGTTAATTTAAGAAAACTACTGGAGTAAAGCATTATAAGACTTTTTTTCTTCTTTGGACCAATGTATTATTATGCAAAATATTTATACGTTTACATGAGACACCTCAAATTCTCAGTGAGCAAATTTCGTACTTCGACTTTTATAAGCTTTACAGAAATAATTAAAACGTTTAGTTAAGAAAAGATAATATAGGCTAATTAAATAAATCTTTTTATTGGCATCTTTAATTTTATTTGTATTTTATTTTATTTTTATAGTGGCTTCCAAATTACAAAATCATAACGTATATGTTTAATTACTTTAAAATTTCAAGTAAGTAAGAGTAAATTGTAGTCAAACGAGTACTTGCGTTTGCCAACATCTGACTGTCAATTCACTGAATACTTTCTAAATACTTTCAATTTACAGCATAAGAATATATCGGAGCTATTGCTAAAGCAGAAGATGGATGGTCAATGAGACAAATTGCACTGAGTTATAATATTAACAAAAATTATGTGTTTAACATTTTTAAAAAAAGTGGAGAATAAACGGTATGATTAGTAGAAATCCTGGATCAGGGCGACGAAGGATATCAACTCAACAGCAAGATTTTCAATTGATAAATAAATTAGTAGAAAATCCATTTCACTCAGTAATTCAGGCTGCTGAAAAAATTAATTTTCCTGGATCGAGTAGTACTGGTCGCCGGCGAGTAAGAGAATCGGAGCTACGCTGTCATCCAGCAGCACAGAAATTCATACTTAAAGCTGAACACAAAGAAACGCGACTGGGATTTGCGCTTGAATTTTTAGTATATGATGTAAATTTTTGGAACAATGTAATCTTTGCAGATGGAAAAACTTTCCAATCTACTCACAGCGGTCGAATTCGTATTTACCGACCTCCGAACACTCGATTCAATAAGAAGTATATATCTAACAATGACAAAAATGGTAGATTTTCCGGTAACATGTGGGCTTGAATATCGGCACGTGGTCCTGGTGTTTTGTGGCATATTGAGGAACAATTTAATAGTAAAACACATATATTAGGATTTTAGACAATATTATGCTCCCTTCTGTGTCACAATGATTTCCTAATAATGAATTCATATTTCAACAAGTTAATTGTTCAGTTTATACTGCCCATACCGTGACTAACTGCTTTCAAGATAACAACATTAATGTTCTTAACTGGCCCAGTCATAGTCCAGATCTTAACCCTGTGGAAGACGTATGGAGACTACTCATAAGAAGTATCCAAAAACGAAATGTGAGACCACGGAATGCCCAAGAATTACTGGAAGTAGTAAATAATGGCATGGGCAAATATTGTTACTAATGATTATTATATAAGTTTATTTAATTCTATGCCAAACAGACTTATAGAAGTTATAAATAGAAATTGTGCAATAACAAAATTTTAATAACTAGTTTCTTCTTAAGTTGGATATCCTTTGTTGCCCTCTGATCCAGGATTTCTACTAATCGTACCGTTTATTCTCCACTTTTATTAAATGTTAAACACAGAATTTTCGTTAATGTTATAACGCAGTGCAATGTCTCATTGACAATCCATCTTCTGCTTTAGCAATAACTACAGCGTTACAATAAAAAATATAATAACAGTGCTAACTGTTTTATTTCGGCTACTCATTACATATTCAAATAGACAGATTTACATTACAAAAAAATAGTTTAAAAGTGAATTATTTATTATTTGTTTGCTTATAGTAATGAAACATTTTCTTTATAGGATTTTGCAAACAGTGGAAAGAAAGGCTATCTATGAGAACTAAAGGAAAAACTATATATATAAAAATATTAATGAAATCTTTGCATTCTTTCGATAACCTGACTTCTGGTTATGCTAGCAAGTAAAATTCTGATTTGCCATTCTCATTTTAACACTAGCATCCAACCTAGTCCCCTACGGCTAAGCAGGCTAAACTAGTATCTACATGATCCCCTACGATGTGTAAATTCAGTTAAAAATGAGAACAAAGGCCTGAAATTAATTTATTTACGTACCTTGTCTTTACATTTTTTTTTTTTTTCATTCAAATGAATTACATTTTCATAAAATCTCATTCAGTTTCTTGGAAATGCTTAGCCTTTGAAACGTTTTTCGTCCTTATTGGGTACTCTTCAGAAAAGCCTAAAGCCACTCATAACGATGTTCCATGCAAAACTAAGACATTTTCCATGAATGGTATAAAATAATTATAATTGACATTGACTGATAAAAAACAACAGATCTTCACCTATCTATTAGCTAACTAGTATTGGAGCCTATATACTCTATGCATGTTTAAAAGTGAATTATTTATTATTTGTTTGCTTATAGTAATGAAACATTTTCTTTATAGGATTTTGCAAACAGTGCTTAGCCGTAGGGGACTAGGTTGGATGCTAGTGTTAAAATGAGAATGGCAAATCAGAATTTTACTTGCTAGCATAACCAGAAGTCAGGTTATCGAAAGAATGCAAAGATTTCATTAATATTTTTATATATATAGTTTTTCCTTTAGTTCTCATAGATAGCCTTTCTCCACTGTTTGCAAAATCCTATAAAGAAAATGTTTCATTACTATAAGCAAACAAATAATAAATAATTCACTTTTAAACATGCATAGAAAATGTAATTCATTTGAATGAAAAAAAAAAAAAAAAAATTTAAAGACAAGGTACGTAAATAAATTAATTTCAGGCCTTTGTTCTCATTTTTAACTGAATTTACACATTGTAGGGGATCATGTAGATACTAGTTTAGCCTGCTTAGCCGTAGGGGACTAGGTTGGATGCTAGTGTTAAAATGAGAATGGCAAATCAGAATTTTACTTGCTAGCATAACCAGAAGTCAGGTTATCGAAAGAATGCAAAGATTTCATTAATATTTTTATATATATAGTTTTTCCTTTAGTTCTCATAGATTTCTTTCCACTGTTTGCAAAATCCTATAAAGAAAATGTTTCAAAAAAATAGTTGTCCAATTTTTTTTTTGTTCATGACAGTGCTACTGAACTGAAAATAACACCTACGATAACAGCAAAAAACTACATGTTTTGTATAAGTGATATTTTTGTATTTCTACTATTTCAATTTCAGGAAAGTCGGAAGTTACGAAATTTGCTTGTTAAACTATGGAAAGTATTTAATAATAAAAGAAAAATTAGAAAATATAGAAAAGTTTATAACGTTGAATAATATTCTTTTACCTTGTTCTTACGCTTTTGTTTCTGGCATAAACACAGTTTCCTATGTTGAAAAGTATTGAAGTGTTTGTTGCAATGCTATTCATATTTATTTCAGTAATGTCTAACACAAAATTCTCTAGAATTTTTTTAATATCATCAATGTCTTGATACGTGAAAGCCTAAAACAACATACTTATATTATTTGTCAGTATTTATTAAATTAAATTAAAAAAAGGAATATACTATGATTAAATTTACTATCTACATTGATAGGTAGGGAGTAGAGATACAATGAATATAATTTTATGCCTAAATAGAGTTATCATCTTTCACAGAAAAATTTCGCTTCAGTGTTCGAACTTTAAAGAATATCTTGCACATGATAAAGTTCTCATATACAAATGTTGATAAGAGATATACAGGGTAACCATTAATAAGTCAATAATTCAAGGATATACCAAACATGCTTTATTACTAAAGCGTTGTTGCCGTGGAAAAATATACATAGCCGGAAAGAGGACAACATACACACACCAGGCCCGTCGCCAGGGGTGAGGCAACGAGGCAGCTGCTTCAGGCGGCCGTTTTGAAGGGGCGGCCGATTTGGGACAATATTTCACTTTTTCGATTTTTTGGCACTTATATCAATTGAACATGAACTTGCAGAGAGTTTGGATTATGAAGAAATAATCAATGAATTTGCGGAGAAAAAATCAAGAAAATTTTTTAAATTGTAGGCATCTTTTCTTCATACTCTAAATTAACTGCAATTCATGTTCAATGGATATTATGACATGACTTGTAGACTTATGACGGCGATGGTTTTTATACTTTTTACTTTTTTGTTAAATCTGTGTGTATGCACTTAATTTGTAACAATAAACATGTTAGTTTTTTAATGGTAGTTTTTTTTAATCACATACTTTAACTAAATATATAGGGCGGCACTTTCTGAGTTTGCCTCAGGCGGCCAAAGCTCTAGAGACGGGCCTGCACACACCGGCAAATTAATAATTTTTTTTCATTAAATAAATCTGGTCTATCATTATAATGCAATTTTGTGACTAAAATCTGGTTGCCTTGCCTTGAAAAAATGTAACTTTACGATTTTATGATTACTTTTCACTCACGAACTGTGCAGAACGTGTATAGAAGGGTTTTAATGTTGAAAAACAAGAAAAATGTAAAATACTTATTTCAATATTAAAACTTAATATCAAGCACAACTTGCAAAGATAAAAAATTAAAACAAAAAACTGTATTTATTAGGGTACAGGGGTTACCAGTGGCGATATGGAGTTAAAATTCGAGGCATTATTTTCCTATTGCGTGCCTAACAGACAAGTACAACAGATGGCAGCATGCTACTAGGCGTGCCATACACCAAAGAAAGCCCAACTAGAATTACATGTGGATTACCAAACATCAACTGAGATATTGTGAATAAGAACAAATACAAAAAGTCATTGGTGGTACTTTTCTATTCAAGTTTGTGGGTTTCATGAAACAGTGTATAATCATGGTGTCAGTATTTATAGCTTTAATATAACTCGACGCATAAGCTATAAAACAGTTTTAAAATTTCACTTCTGGCAGTATAGTTTTCAAAATATTGTATTTTAAACGCTGATTTTTAACTGTTTAAAAAAGAAAGTCAGAAATTAGAAAAAACAAATAAACAATGAAGGAAAAATAAAATCAAAATTAACAATATTATATAGGGAAGAAGCAAAATAATGAAATTACCATCGCATTATTAGACATAAAGTAAAATTATCATTTACTAAAACATAAATCTTTAAATTACAAACCCGTCAAGTTTGTCCATAAAATACTATTAATCGATTGTGCAATGAAGTTGATCAGTGAAGGGAGACTTATTTGAATACTTACAATTTAACAAGTCTTATTTTCAATTTGTCTGCAACCTGCATCTATTTTAAATAACATCCGTACATTTTCTCGCTACTCCCAATATAATTTTTAAACATTAAATCAATATTTTTTAAGTACTTAAGTGTTTTTACCTCTGGTTTTGCCAGTTCTTTATACTTTCTTAAAACATTAACATACATATTGCAGTACTCCCTCATAACATTTAATGTGTAAGCCTTTCTACTTATCTCACTATCAATAATTTCAATTCCTTCTATTAATTCTTCTGTTTTTTTAAATGGTATCTTCTCAGTGCTAAATGTAAGATATCTCTTGAATTCATGGGAATTTTTTCTCTTAAAGTGTAGCTCTTTGGACATAAACTCTACTTCAACATATGGCCAATTTATTAACTGATTCATTGATATGGTCTCATCAAATGGATTGGCTTTATATTCATTTACTAAAATGTTGCCTAAAAATTCATTTAAGTATTAGTACCATAGAATTTTATGCACCCTGCATTAACAGTATCGATGTTGTACCAATTTAATCAACAAGTTGACACTGTGCATTTTAATATATTTCGTCCCCTGTTTTTATAACGATACATGGATAAAGGCACGAATAAAGTCTGGTATTATCCATCATTGAAAAATAATTTTAAAAAGTATTTTGATAAATTTATTTTTAATTTTATTATATTTTACATGTACTGAACAGATATACAAACAAGCTAACCATTTACTGCCCATTCGCCGATTTACTGCACTTTTTATATAATTGTTGCACATTCCATCTTAGCACATTTGTGACAAATTTATTGCTGTTAAGTTGATAAACATTAGGGACTATTGCCTAATTAGCCGATTATGCAATGTAACAATATTACATAAATATATAAATTTAAAAAATTTAAATAATTAATAACTTCTTTCTTTATTGATCAATTTTGTTCAAATACGATAGGGTTCTTCCTCCAGCTAGCACTAACTTACTGTCCAAATTTCAATACAATTCGATTTTTTCTACTTACAAGAAACGTGACCGATGGACAGACAGACGAACAGACATTTCAGAATTCGATTTTTTTTTTTTCCCTACGAGCGATATTGCCTGTTTTAGAAATGTGCCGATTGAATGTATATTTAATGGTGCATAATGCACAATATGATGCAGGCCTGTTTGTAACATTTATATATGTATTAAAGCTGAGAATATTTTCAACTTATTGACTGGATTGATACAATATCGTTAATATCAATGCTACGTTACGAGTGAATATATAATTTTCTGAAACAAAAAAAACAACTGAAAAGCAATACAAGAAACATTTATAATAATATTTCTTATACAATTAAAAACTCCACACATTACAATATAGCACAAAACACAATGTGCTAAATAAGAGTAATTCAAGCATATGGATTTCAAGGAAGATAATAGGGTATGTTGGTATGCATAGTAGACGCAATCGTTACAGTGGCTAGAAGGGTGAAAGTATAATAAAGACAGAAGATGTTATTCTTTCCTATTACCTCCTCGTCTCACTCGTAGAGCCACTATAACGATTGCGTCTACTATACTTAGCAAGTGATTATACTCAGTAAAATTAAACATATCTTAAAGATGTATGTTACTTGCTAAATGATAAGCAAAAAACAATACGAGTATTGTGTAATAAAATGTTCAAGCAGTTCAGTCTGGATTCTATTAGAAATAATTGTCACAAACACAATGAAGTTTATTTTATTTCAATAAATATTTATGGAGATACAAATTTTTTTTATTTTAATACCCGCGCTGTCTATCCAACAAAACTATGTCTACCAGAGTGACGTCACTAATGCCGATCACGTGGCTACAGCGTATTGGGTCATGTTATTATTGCAGGGATTTGAGTATCAGATAATAGCCAGTAAATAAAAATTGCTTTTATTATACTCTTCTCAAGTAGAAAACAAAGAGTATATTGCATTCGATCGGCACATTTCTAAAACCGGTAATATTGCTCATAGAGAAACAATTTCAAATATCACAGTGTTGGCGATCGAATTCTGAACAACTTTCAAAACGGCCGTCCGTCCGTCTGTCTGTCCGTCCGTCACGTTTCTTGTAAGCACGATAACTTAAGAACGAAAAGTCCGATTATATTGATATTTGGAAAGTAAGTTAGTGTTAGCTAGAGGAAGAACTCTATTATTTTTTAACAAAATCGATCAATAAATAAAAAAGTTATTAATTTTTTGAATAAAAAAATATATACCTATTTTTTTTAGTTTTGTAATTAAATTAAAAATGTCTAAAACTAACATTATTTACAAAAGAAACTGCACAGAGTATCCTATAGAATGTGCAACAATTATATAAAAAGAGCAGTAAATCGGCGAAGAGTATAATGGTTAGCTAGTTTCTTATTTAAATTGGAAAAGGACTTGTACACAGTGAATCAACATTCAATCGAACAAGTGATCTGCGTTAGTGACGTCAGCGGCTCGTTACATCGCATGTAAGGAAAAATGGAGGTGTGACTTATTTTAACCTTTAAAAATTTATTGTGCAGTGCTAGACAAAGAAATTCAACGTCATTATTTAAGTTAGATATCTCATTTCAAACAATTAAAACAAAAAACCATTTTTTGACTCATTAATGATAAAACATGGCATTACTACAATGTGCAGACTAAATCACAGTGCAAAATCTTGTAAAAGTTACAGAATCGGTGGCAAATATATATATCTTGCACAACAGTGTTAAAAAACGTGTTGTTTAATAAAATTAAGGCAATAGAGGCTAATTTGTTTTTAATATCTTGCTGTCCCAATTGTCTGCAGGTCTTGAAAAAACAACAACCTAGTCATTATACTCTTCACCGATTTACTGCCCTTTTTATATAATTGTTGTACATTCTATAGAATACTCTTCACAGTTTTTTCTTAAATAATATTAGTTTTACCTAATAAAGATAATATGGTAAATGAAATTATCAATAAATGAAAATATGGGAAAGTAAAAGTATACCACATAAGTATAGAGAAACAATTATTTTTCTCTCTATATACTTACAAGTTGCGACTATCTATATACTATTTAATGGAATAAGTTGCTACAACTAACCTTGGTCACCTTCACAAAACACTAAAGTATTTAACATCTTAGGGAAACCTGTTACTTCAATGGAAAATGGTGCCTCCGTTTTTTCAACTGAAGTCTGAGTATTATTATCTATCCTAAACAGAACACTTTCATCTATTGGTGGATTTGATTTTATTAAATCCGCAATCCTATCATAATCATATTTCACTAAATAATTTAGTTTATACATTAAATATTTTTTGAACTTGGCATACCAATTTTCATAGGAAATTTGTTTATTAAAGTAATTACTACTTCTTTGCCAGCCAGGCCACGTTTTTATAAAATGAACAAGCATATATGAAATTACAGATTTTAATTTGGGCTTTAGCAGATACAAATTTAACTGCAAATCCTTTCTCAAAATATCCTCTAAATTATTTATATCCATTTCGAGTGTCTTTCCTTCAATAATATTTTTAAAACATTGTTCCAGTGATAAATTATTGAATTCTATTAGTTCTACTTCATTCTCTTCTGAAGCTGACAAGTTCTCTTCAACACGTGCCATTTTAATAAACAAACTTGGTTTTAGTTGATAAAACAAAACAAAATGAAACGTAGGTTAGAAATGTTAGAACGAAAACGAAGTAACGAATTCTCTTCTTCCAAGAAGTGACACGTGACAAGAATTAAAATGTTCTCCGTGACACACGTAAGCAGTGTTGTTGGACGCGACGATCGTAAATATCCGCCAGTGCTTTGAAAAAAGTCCGATCTTGTCCAATATTATCCGCTCGCTGAAATTAAGTAAAAAATCGGTAAAGGTCTTTACACAGAACTTCCCTCGTTATTTGTTCACTCTAAAAAATTAATAATTACGAAATGACATTGAGAATAATAATCGGAATATAGTTATTGCTATTATTACAAAGAAAACTTGATAAGTTTTGGTCAAAAAAATATACAGATTGCTCATCCAACAGCAAAAGCTCAATACTAAATAACAGGTGCCACATTTGGCAGGCTTGCGCAAATACCTTTCCAAACTGGTAACAAAATGTTGCAAAAATTTTTTTTCCGAAATTGGTTTGGAATGTCATGAAACGTGGAAATTTTAAATTTGAGCAAACCAAATTTTTCGTCTATTCTATAGTAGTGATAAATAGATTAAAAATGTTTTCAAATTTTTTTTTTAAATTTTTCAAAAACATTTTTAAATTTGTTTGAATAGTTTTAGAATGCCATGGAAACGTGGATAGTTTAAATCTGAACAAAGAAAAAAAATTCTATCTTAGTGGTAAAATTTTATAAAAATAGTAAACAAAATTTCTAATTTTTCTTTTAAATAGATTTAGAACGCTGTGAAACGTGGAAATTTTAAATTTGAAGAAATAAAATTTTTTTCAACTTGGTAAAAATTTTTTCAAAAATGTTTGAAAAACATTTTCAAATTTTTTTTTTTCCTGAAATAGGTCTAGCGCGTCATGAAACGTGGAAATTTTAAATTTGAGCAAAAAAAAATTTTTTTCATCTTGGTAAAAATTTTTTCAAAAATGTTTGAAAAAAATTTTCAAATTTTTTTTTTTCCTGAAATAGGTCTAGTGCGTCATGAAACGTGGAAATTTTAAATTTGAGCAAAAAAAAATTTTTTTCATCTTTTGGTAAAAATTTTTTCAAAAATGTTTGAAAAAAATTTTCAAAAAATTTTTTTTCCTGAAACAGGTTTAGCGCGTCATAAAACGTGGAAATTTTAAATTTGAGCAAAAAAAATTTTTTTTCACTATTTATTCCGTTTAGACGGTCCACCCTGTATCTTTTTCAGTGAAAATTCTACCAGTTCTTCGCTGACAGTAGGGTTAACTACCTACCAAATTTGACTGCTCTCCGTCAAGTAGTTTTTTAGTAAATACACCAACAGACAGACAGACAGACAGATGACGGAATTGAAAAACCTATATTTTCGGAATCTACGTGTTCTGAAACGTCAGAATCCGAAAAAATCTCGGAGGGTGATTTTTTCTCGAATACAATACTTCCCTTCGGTATGCGAGGGAAGTAAAAATCAAAAAATAAAGCTAGTACTTCATTTCTGTCACGTTAGGACCTTTGGGACCTTTTCTTTTCATTACTACACAAAAATATATAAGGTTTGTTCTGGTTTTAAGAAATACCCTGTCCGACAGTGTTGCCAACTCCGTTAGGCGAAGAAACTAGATAATAAAGATAATAAAAAAAAACAGTAGAAAACAGGGAATTTATTGTAATGAAACACAGGGCCGTCGAGAGAAAATCGGGACCCGGGGGATCGTAACATATGACTCCCACCAATTTTCAAAATAGGTACATTTCGAAGAGCGGGGGAGTGGCATTCATAATAATAAACTATCTATCTCAAAAAAAAATACGGAGAGCGGGGGGGCGTATTCCTTAAATTTAAATATTCGCCTCGGTCGACATTTTGAAAAGAAGCAAGCGGGGAAGCAGGGAGTGATATTCCTCAAAATTGAATATCTATCTCAATCGAAGAAGCGGGGGGGTGACTATATGATATACAAAATAAACAATAGATTTAATAGTTCGGGCAAAAACAGAGAAAGAAACCAAAAATAAATAGATCTACTGGAAAAACAGTAGTGTTGGCAACACTGCTGTCCGAGGATGTCAGGCACTGCATCGGTACGCCGCGCGCCGGTGTTCGCTACTCGATTTTAAAACTGGCGCCATTCCCCGCTGTGCGCGTGGTCTTGGCGCACTCGGTCTGGTCTAGAGCATAAAAAACAAAACCAAGTCCCATTTTTTCTACATAGAGTAGATAGGGAGTGAGTCTACTGTATATTTCTCTACTGTGAAATACTACCACAGTAGAGAAATAATAATATTATTAAACTGTGCTCTTACCAAAGATTAGAGAATATTAACTAGATAGGACAGCAGACGAAAGTTGCTTTTCTTCTCGGGTCTGTCTATTCATGCCATGTTGTCAAAGTCATCAAAAGATCCGAAAAGATCCGAAATATCTTAGGATCCGAAAAATATCCGCAGCATGAAAAAAAGTCCGCATATCGGACTATTATCCGCCAATTAACAACACTGCACTGCACGTAAGTAAGGGTACGATTATGCTGGAGCTGTGATTAACGATGAGAGCTGCGGTACCTGTGAAGCGGAGAAAATGATTTCATTATTTTGTATGAAGGTGTTTATATTGGAGCGACGAGCAGAGACACTCTAAGACACGCTTACTGCTTAGTAGCGAATCAGTATTGAAAAGAAATGAATTTTACGCTGCTCTCATCACAGCTCCAACATAATCGTGCCCTAACATGTTAATGAATAGACTGGTCACTAGGGACACAGAATAAGGGTCGGTTTATTAAGGGCTGGTTTATCAATTAGTGATGGGTCGTTCCACTGAACTATACATAATAAATGGAAGACCAATACAGATATATGCGCGTGAACAAAATACTTCAATCATGCGATTGAAGGTTCCCGGGATATGCGTCGCCGCAGTCGAAATCTAGTTTTAAAAGTATGTTGGAGCTTAAGTCAGAATGCTTGTGGGGGACGTTATGCGCCAACGCAATTTTTCTTTGATTTGTCTCCTATGGCGGGAGGTCTTAGATTAGTGCAGAATTTCAGAGCCGGCGTCAAGTAATCCTCTAGTGTGTTTATCGCTTGTTGAAATTTAAAATTCAATAATTGTGTTTTGAGCATGACAACTTTTATGTTCTTTAATAAAAATTAAGACATACGTTAATTATATATGAAATGTCAATCTATGCAAGCATATTTTTGATGATTTCTGAAAAAAAGACAAATTAAAAACACTTGCAATAAAAATAGAGCCGGCTCTGGCTTTCAACACACTGCGAATGCGCCCCTACCGGGGGTCGCCATACTTGCGCGAGATTCAATTTGACACACAAATAGGTATAGACATTAGCATTCCATTTATATGTATAGTTCAGTGGGTCGTTCATGAACGAGTCGTTCAAAGTGAACGACTCACTTCAGTGAACGTGAACGAACGGCTCACATTTAAAATACAACTCGTTCAATACGCCATTACGACTCCGTGCCATTCGTACCGCACTGCAGTTCAGTCGTTCAGTGAGCGCTAGCGACTGAGTGGCACACGGCACAGATTGTGTGCTGAATGGTAAGCCTGAGCTGACGAAGTTTCGAATGGATCACGAGCTGCCGTATCGTTATCGTTCAGTCGTTCACAAACGACGCAAGTGCAGGCTAACTCATATAGTCATATATTTCTTCCACAAACTTGGCTCAGTTCATAGATTAAAGAGTTATATATGCTTAGTTTACCATGCTATCTGCAAAATCATAACGTAAATAAATGTATAGAGTGTTTTGTGCGTTAGTTGTTAAGAAATCAATTATTTTTTCACTTTTTATTTATAGTTAAACAAATTTAAAACATTCTGCATGCATGACAGAAAATAATAATTCACTTTTAAAGAAAATAAATAAACTAAATGAAATGAAAACATTAAACACATAAAGCTCATTGTTGATTTATACATAATATGAAATAAGGCGTGCGCATTGCGCAATTGCATTGATACGATACATATCTTTGTCTGAGTAGTAGAACGAAGTGCCGTCGTGTACATCAGTACATCGTTCAAATGAACGACTCTCGATGAACGACTCACCTCGGTGAGCTGAACGAACTGAGCGGGCTCAGTAAAATTAGGTGAGCGACCCATTACTATTATCAATGCCGGGTTAAGCTAAGTTATCCGACGGATAGCGCCTATCTAGAGGTTAGTCTGTTTATCAATCCAAAAGTTGTAGTCAAAGTGCTGGATAAAGATAACTATTACTTCAAACGGAACAAATTTTAACCACCATTTATCTGTAGTATAACTTTAACCTCGCATTGATAAACCGGCCCTAATGCGTGGATAACAAGTTATCCTATAGTTAAAGCACAGTTTGTAATACAGTAGGGTAACTTACCCTTCTAAGTGTAGTCCTCGTGTCGATAGCCTTACCAAAGATTAGAGAATTAACAGGATAGGACAGCCGGCGAAAAACCTTTCCTCTTTTAGCAATGGTGCCATTGACCTCGACAACTCTTAAATTGGAGTTACCGGGCACTTGCCACAATGTGACAATCAGACGGAGAAGGTAACGTTAGAAAGAGAGGCCAATAGTGAAAAATGAACAACACTGCCCCGATATAACGACTGAACTCAGCTGACTGTCAGTACCCAAGGTCACTAAAAAAACAGGTTGTTTTTAATATAATATATGTTACATGAAGTATTTCTATGTTTAAATGTAAGGTATCTATTTGGTTAGGATAGAATTGTACATTGAAAGAGTAATTTTGAAACTTTTTTCTATAAAATGCAGCCACACACAGCTGTTATCGGGGTCGATACGTGACGTAGCATTTGTCGATTCTAATGAGCTAACCTATCGTTTAGTAAGATTGGTCAATTCATTTAATGCGTACCCGACAAATCTCGAAACCGTTTCCGCTGGATGCCGCGTCTCTTTAAATTGGAGTTTACAACGAAGTTTATAACAATTATAACTGTCTTCGTCTATTTCGTTTTCTCCATCTGGCTGTCCTATCTTATTAGTTATCTAATCTTTGCTTTGACCCTACTCCTGCTATCGACACGTGGACTGTACTCTGTAGTAGAGATGTGTCATTCGTGAATGATTCGATCTTTGGGATTCGATCACCTGAAAGTATTGAATGATAGAATCTTTTTGCGGCGAACGATTCGGTCAATCGCGGATTTTAACATCGTCCGCTTTCGTCTCGCGGCCTAGGTGAATGATAGAATGATTGGTTCATTTAGAGTATTGACTGAATGAGAATGAGAATAGTGATTGTGAACGACCACCGAAGATCGAACCAACTAGACTCTAACAACCGAATGGCATGTCTGCGTTTTGTTTAACTGGTTGCCGACGTTACCTTTTTATTTTCATTTTAGCACATAATATAAAAGTAAAATAAGTGAGCAATAAATACAGATTTTAATCAATGTAAATCAAACATGTATAATACTTACAAAGAAAATGAATACAAATCCTAACCATGTTTGTAAGATACACGATTCCGACGCAGTGAACAAAAAAAATAAAATTTGTTAATTCACGAAATAAATTATTCACTTCACTCACAGAGAGTTCTTTAATCCAAAATGCGGCTAATATTTCTAAATGAGGTAATATATTGAGTACCATCATATAAGTGCGCATAGGTAAATAATTTACTATGATATATTATAATTTTAACAGAATACGGTCATATTGATTTCTCTACTAGCAAAAAACATGCCACTTTCAATGAACAAATCGCCGAACGTCAGTTCCATTATTTGTGATACTTAAGAAAATAACATTAACAAGTTTATAATAGGTATATTATTCTTCGTGAGTTATAGTATGTACCTACATAATTGATAGAGTAAAAGGAATGGTGGATTCAGCATTCAGCGACAACAAAATAAACAATAATTGTTCTCAGGCTGTCATGCAGACTTGCACGGCAAGCCAAACTCTACAACTCAAAATTCTACTCTACTATAATAAATTCGAGTTGAGCACCTGATTGAATTGCATAATGAATGATGGAATCTTATCAGTCAGAGAGTGCGTTAAGGGTAAAGGCGCACAATACTGCGCATTCAATCATTTTCAATACTGTTCAGTTAACGACTGGACTGGAACGATCGAATGATAGATACAAAAGATTCGATCTTTTTGGTTATCAATCACTGATCGATCGAATCCTTGTAAAATGAACGAATGACACATCTCTACTCTGTAGGGGAAGTGACAAGTGACCCTACCTTACTATTAAACTGTGATTTAACTATAGGATAATTTTTACGCCGTTGCTATATCCACGTCAAACGTGGATTTAATTCTGAAATTAAATCCACGTTGATGACGTCATGACAGCACAGCGTCGGCGCGGACGTTGACAGATTTTGTTTTGACTCAAAGTGCGACAAACCGCCAAATTCTAGGTTAATCAAGCCGAGTAGAAATGTTTAAATTAGAAGAGAAATAATTAGATGATAATTTGAACTGTAGCGAAAATATTGTCAAAATGATACATAATAACTATTGGAAGCCTCGAATCAAGGAGGTAAATGAAATTCGAGATTTCAAATAAAAATTTACTGGAAGGTAAGTTATTTAAATTTAGCAATCATTTCGCCAGATACATATATTACATATTAAAACTTTCTGTTTGTTATAGGTACAAAAAACAAGAATATCAAATTACATTTTGACTGCCCGTGGAAAGCCAAATTATTTCTTGAATTGTTTGTGAAGTATCTTGCTGAATGTTCAGCCGAAAGATTCAAGTTTCAAATCGTTAAATAATATGAAAGGATGTGTGACACATTAAAAAGGTGCTGGTAGCCAATTATGCATGTTGGAGAAGTTGTTAATGATGTTCGTCATTGTGTGGTACAAGAAACTGTAAAACCTTTGAAAAGTCTCTCTCAGAAAATTGGACTTTCTTATGGAACATGCGGTAGAATTGTGAAGAAAGATTTGGGCATGCATCCATGTAAGATACAATCATATCAATCAATTTTACCAACAGACCACTTCAAACTTCTTGTGTACCTACTGCCAGTAGTTTGTCAATAATTTAATAAATGCAGACCTGCAAAATTTGTCATTTGTCATTTGGAAATCCTGGAGAAACAACTAACGGCTGGGCCCAGGGCCGAACCTGACGATAGAGAATGCTAGCAGAGGTATTTTTGGATTGTTCTTGACGTCCGGTAACATATATTAGGTCATTGCAAGCAACAAGTCTCAACAAAGCATAGATGTGAAAGTTCAATTAGAATTTACCAGGTCACATGACCGCATACACCGCTCGGATATAACAAGTCCTGTTCACATCCTTTCCCTGCACCTACTGATAAAAAGCAAGCAAAAAGTCCAGACCGGTCAATTTTTTTGTAGCGAACGGAGTGTCTAAGCTAAGATATAGCAGTTTTTAATTCCATGACCATCTGTGACCAAAATAATTTATGATGTCACAGTACAATAAGTTTAAAAAAATCCATTCATTTCTATGTTGCAGTGTATTAAACAGAACTTCTTGTATTGGTTGATGATATACAAACAACAAATGATATCTACAAAGAAGTCATGGAGAAACTGCACCTAAAATGACATCATACGAAGGGACGGGTCACCAGTTAATTATGTGTTCTTAGTAGTATCAAATATAAAATTAAAATATTGTTAAATATAGTTTCACTGTTTACGTTTATTTATTAGTAGTATATGTATTTGGTGGAATAAATTCTGTGTGATTTCAAAGTTGTTCTTAAATTTTTATATTTTGGCCTGAACGGAAATGTAACATAGCTTGATTGAAGTACTCATGAATTTATTATATTGCAAAATAAAGCATCTATATTAGGAAATATAAATGAAGAATATCATGAATGCAAATCCATAAATTTTTAATTTCATAAAAAAATATCCTAATTACTCTTAGAATTCTCTACTTTTATTTAATTGTTATAGTATATTTATATAATAAAAATTTGTTTACTTACCTATTTAGGAGATATTTTTTAAATAGCAGTCTCCTTTAGAAACACTATTTTATAAATTACTTAGCTTGTTTTCATTTATGAGTGAAAATTGATCTTTTATTAATTAATTTTTTGTTAACATACATGAGCTAAACACTTAAATATCTATCTATTTTTTTTTACTTGATGCAAATTATTAAATAATAAAATGTCTAACTATTGAGTGCAATCTAAAATTTTTATAAAAACACTTGGGATATGTATATAGAATATTAAGGAAGACCGGATTCGATTACTGCTTGTAAGAAGAACGAAGAAACTTACCAAGAGGAAATATTCTTTAAAAATATTTTACAACAGTTAGAAACATTTTTCTTATTAATACATATACAATACATATTTATAATAATAATACCTTTATTTTCATACCATGCATATAATAATGTCAACAGGAGAATAACAATACATAAAATAACGTATTAATGCAATAAATAGTAACGGATGGATATATGTTTGTAAGAGTGAAAAACTACATACAATATTGATACTACAAGACAGGTGGGTACTGTAAGGTACGCTAATAAATAAACAAGTTAGAACAGACGATATGACAAAACATAAATTATGAATGTAATAAGATTAACTTCCTTTAAAATTATATTTACGTATCTAAGTTATCAGTTCTTTTTTTATCGGGATAGTATGTGTTTTTCCATGTGTCTCTTTTGAGTTCTCTTGTCATCACGTCTTTCAATAATGTTCCAATTACTTCTGTTATTTTTCTATGGTTCTCTATTGATATGTTATTTAAATCGTTGTATGCCATCATTCACAAGTTTTCTCTGTGCTTCTCCACGACTCCACAAAAGTAGAGGTAACCTCAAAAACACTGTCAAATCTGTCAAATTCGCGCTGAATGCTTACCACTGACGTCATCAACGTGGATATAATTTCAGAATTAAATCCACGTTTGACGTGGATATAGCAACGGCGTAATTTTTAACCTCGCATTAATAAACCGGCTCTAAGTAATTATAATAATTGTTATTAATTCTGCGGCGCAGAATCTGCGCTAGGCATGACTGTGACCTGTTATCTTATCACAAGTACGAGCTGACTGTTCCTTGGAACATTTACGAATCAGAAAATGTAACAGGTACGGTGACTGGTGAGTCACAGGCATAGAATAGGTAATAAGGTAATTAGGTAGCAATAGTGACGTGAAAATATCGTATTTTATTTTGGTGTATAAAACTCCTGTACCATTTAGTAAATGGTATATTTAATATAAAAATTGACGGGAACATTCAAAACACAGAAACAAAATTAACATTTAATCTAAACTTTGAAATAATTTACCTAACGAAACAGATTTTTCACGTAACTCCACATAATTTTGAAGTCGAAAGTTACAAATAAATTTCGAAGTGTTTGCTAGCTTTATCATTGAAGCAAGATATTTATTAGCGAGTTTCATATACTTCTGTGTGCGACTGATTTTCACACATATCAAATACTTGAAGACGTTAACATGATCATAAACTCAAATAAAGTACTCGGGTCCTGTTTGACAGATAATATTAACAAATATTTTGTGCAATGCCTATAAAATACATTTGTATGTATTATGCAATATATGGTATTTTACATCTTCGCATCTCTACTTATTCCTATTTATCCTTCTTGAGAATCAACGTCCTATTGTCGGTCGACACTCATGACATTGCTGGGATTATGAACAATTCCTTTGTCCGTCTTTCTTTAGATAAAAAGCACATAAGACCTGAGAGATAAGACAGTCGGCGAAGAACCTTTAGTCTTTTAGTAACGGTGCCATTAGCTCTTGTCCATTTTGAGTTGGAAAGAAAGGACAGTCATGTGATCAAAAGTGCCATCAAAGCTTAGGATTTTCTAGTCGTTGGTGGCATCACTTCGCCATCTTACTACAGTTCCTAGAATAGTAACAATAAAATTTGCTCTTCAGGCGATTTATGGATTTATCATGATTATCATTTCCGAGATTTTTTTAAATTTAACGCAATAAATACTAAAACCACACAGCGCCGTATTAAAGAAAACAAACTTTTTTAAATAATGAAATGGTATTATTTTTATTTGGTCCGCTGTTGCAAAAATACGTTAAAAAAAATTCCGATATGTTTTGTACTGCTGAAAATTGATTAATTTTATGTTTCCACGGCATTTCCGAGACTATTTTTTAATATTTATTAATGATTTTGGAACCAATTGAACACTTCTTTTTTTTCAAGATTCAAGTGTTACCAAACTATTCTCGATATTGTTAATTGTTGTTAACAAATGCTGCAGAATTTGTTTAAACAAAGCATCCCCAAAAAGTGTAGAGTAAATTTCAGTACTGAGATATTTTTGAAACTATACATATAGATGCATACTTCTACGATACGAAATATGCAAAAATAAAGTATGGAGCAATTTTTAGTGAAAGAATTATCTACATTGCTTTAATGTTGTAAAAGATACGATTACTTTAGCACGGCACTGCATTGTTGTTCGCTGAATTGTACATGCTCGCTTGTTGTCACTTTGACGGCCTGCATCTACCGTCCGAAGCGGCTTAAGGTATTCATGTTTCACATCATCGGACTGGAAACTTAATTTGCAATCGATTTAGCCCAAAAAAAGAGGGGTCATTTTGTCTAAAAAAAGTGCGAAATATGAAAAGGTGTTGAAAGCGCCTAAAGAATTAAGATGGGAAATTGTCGAAAAGTTTGCGAGATAGAGCCTTTTGGAAGCGAGAAAAAAACAATTTTCACCTTTCGGCCATTTTGAGAGCTCATTGCTAGGAAATGGAAGCAGTTACGAGGCTACGATTTGCACCATTCAATTTCTCTCGCCTGCCTACGTCGCCCTGAATTTTTGCGAGCTTCGGCTTGGAAGGTAGGGGCCTTGCATCAGGGTCATGTCACTCGGGAAGCGAAATCCTTGGCCTCTCACTTTAACGCCCCACATGTAGCGTCTGGAGCGGCGTATTCATACCTCACATCATAGGATTGGAAATTTAATTTACAATCGATCTAGCCTAAAAAGAGGGGGTCAATCCACCATTGTAAAAAAGTGTTTACAACATACAGGAGACAGAGCTACAAGCGTTACTAAATTATCCTTAAAATGGAGTCAATAATTTAATTCCTTTCCAAAATTCAGCACAATATTTTGTCAAAATTTTGTATGGCCAGCTATCATTCACTGGGAATTTGAATAAATTATGCGCTCATTTGTTTCACACCTGTAAGTCTGACAACAAATTTATCACCAATCGAGGATTCTTTTTACCAACATATTTTGAGAGTCGCGTATCAAATAATTATTTGGAAAATTCGACCGAGGTAAATCCAGAAAGTCCCAATCCAAATGAGTTTGGAGCATAGAAAATGTGTATTGCATAACAACTCCTTTATCTTCCGACTTGATGGCCTCATCCCTTTACATTGGAGTTATTGTGCAATTGTCACAATGTGTCCAACAGATGGAGAAGTATGAACTCTTCATACGGAGAAGGTAATAGAGAGAGGCCAACTGTGAAAAATCGAAACACCCTGAACGAAATCAGCTGATTATTAAAACCATTAATGCCCAAACCATCTCTGCTGGATGTCGTATAATTTAAAACAGATTATTAAAATAGTTATTCGTTGAACTGTTCGACACTGAATTTGGAAACGACTGTCTTCGTCTAATTTCATCTTCTCTGTCTGACTGTGATCTCTTGTTAATTCTCTACTTCTTGCCTCTACATACGAGATATCCTGCAGTGGCCAAAATGTGTAAATAAGGAGAAGAGGATAAAATTAGAGAAGTTCCAACAGTGAAGAATCGAAATACTCCGAACAAAATCAGCTGATTGTTAAAACCATTCGACAAACCTTCTAACCGTTTCCACTTATGTCGTGTTCGTACTTCAGAAAAATATGAGTTTCTAGTACCTTCAAGGTCATTTAATAAGATGACACTATTGGTGTAACTTTGCTGTTCCCCATTATTAAGCACATTAAACAAATTATCGTTTTGTAATTGTGTATTGATGTAATTTTTAAACAACCACGTTAAATATAAAAATCAGTATGGTAAATATTAAATTATACAATTATCTTTTAAGTATTAAAATTTTATGTAATACTTTGATGTTTATTCCGCAAAGAGGTATTATGTTCAGTTAGACCTGGTCCCCATTATCAGAGTCACCTTTCTCATCTTCACCTTCACTATAAACTTGTCCTTCATCTTGTTCCTCTTCGTCGTCGTCACCCGCAACCTCTGCATTTTCAATCTCAGCTCTTTCCATTTGTCTTACTAGTTCTGCCTCATCAGTGGCCGTAACAACTTTAGGCTATAACAGAAAATTACAATTTGGATCTTTCTAAATTATTGTTTTAGGAATTATGATACTTCATAACTCAGCAAATTACATATCTTTTTCAGGTGCATCCTTCTATTGTCAGTAGTATAGATAGTACTTCAAAATTTTAGCGATCGTCTTTGAACATCACAAGTAGGGATTGAACATGTCAAAATATGCAATATATACTATGAATAATGGTTGATGAAAAAATTATTTAACATTTCTAAGCATGAATGCCGATTATTGTTTTCAAAGAAATAAGGACTGTTAATTTCGTCATAGCATAGGGCACACTATACGTTCACTTTCTTCACAAAGTGACTGTTATCATATTAACACATAATTTGGATTACCTTGTTTCGGAAGAAACTACACCATTTGTGCATAAAGTACATTCAACATTACTTTTATTTCCATATCCACATAGTGGAGTGAAAGTATAGAAATAGTAAAAAAAAAGTGTCTGTCTGTCTGTAAACGTATGTATTATAACGAGATCTGGAACTGGATTGTATTTGGAACTTATAAGATGAAAGGTTGGAGAGTAAATAGGGGTAAATAGAGGAAAATAAGTAAAGCAAGCTGGTAAGAGTACAGGAATTTGGGATTCGGTGTATAGTTAGATAGATTTATTCATGTGAAAAAATTTTAAAAATTTGTACACACGTCAAACATTCTTATTACAAAACAAAGTAAAATAGTAAAATAAAAACAATACAGTATAGATTTACAAAATTTTGTCAATTTGGACAAAGTTATGGTACTTAATGGGAATAAAAACACAGGTAAAACAGATATACTAGAAGCCAAGGCCTCAGATTTTTTTATAGTATTTTCCTTCCCCTCCACCACCCCCACTCTATTATTACAGAGGTCATAACGTGTTTTGCTTGGGTAGCTGGTTTGGAGATGTTATTCCAGAGTTCGGCTGGTAAATAAATAGTCCAAATTCAAATAAACAGTTTATTTTCTCAATAACAGATTTCGAGTATATCAGCGATTTACCTTTATCGGGTAGTGTGCAAAAGTGCTGGGTAAACGGAAATCTAATAATGTGACATTATTCATTACCGGGTTGATAAAATAAAATTGATATTCACTTGAAATTTGTCCACATATGTATTATAACGACATCTGGAACTAGATTATATTTTGAGATGCTTCCGTTGAAGGGTTGGGGGTTAAATAGGGGGAAATAAGTAAAACAAGTTGGTAAGAGTACAGAAATTTGAGATTTGAAGTATATACTAAAAGCGAAGGTCTCAGATTAAAATATTTTCCATCCCCCCATCACCCCCCTATTCGATTATCAAAGGGGGTTGATTAAATGAAATTTGGTACACTTATGTATTATAATGACATTTGGAACTAGATTATATTTTGAGATGATTTCGTCGAAGGGTTAGGGGCTAAATAGAGGTAAATAGTGGAAAATAGATAAAGCAAATTAGTAAGAGTACAGAAACTTTGGATTTGGTGTATACACTAGAAGCGAAGGCCTCAGATTTTTATAATATTTTTTTTTTAACATCTCAATAATCCCTATATCCACTCCATTATTAAAAGGGTTGATAAAATAAATTTGAGATTTTCACTTGGAATTTGGTACATATAACGACATCTAAAACTAGATTATATTTTGAGATGATTCTGTTGAAGGAGTGGGGGTAAGTCTCTACTTACCTCCACTCCTAAATAGGGAAAAAATAAGTAAAGCAAGCTGGTAATAGTACAGAAACTTGGGATTTGGTGTATATACTAGAAGCCAAGGGAAAAAAATGTCATCTAGGATCCCAATGCCGGAGATACAATTATTCTTTTTTAAATAGCTCGTTTTTTATGTACTTTTAAGATATACCAATAATTTTTATTCTTGGGCAAAATAATTCTTGAGTAAAATTCATTTGTTTAAAAAAAAGAAAATAGAAGAATTGAATAAAATTGGTTTTAAAAAATTTAAAATTTATTTGTGTTTAACCGCCACAAAGAACATAAAAACAACTAGAATTTGATATACAAATTTTTGAAATACGACTTGCCTACAAACAATCAACGATTCGATTTTCAACTTTGCATTTGCAATATAGTGGTAAAAAACATAGTAGTGTTTTACTCAATTTCGTTATTGTCATGGATTACCACAGAGTAACGGCTTCCTCAATCAATTTCCATTGTTTTTTAGGAGTTATTGTAACCATTTGAACTGAAAACTTTGATGGTTTAGCTCCACAGGGGGTATATTCTTCCAAAGTTTCGTAAGAATATGTGCATTATTGTTCAAGTTATCATCAATTGTTTCAAAATGGCCTCTCTAAATATCTTCATGTTTTACTACTTGGCATATTGACCAAAAAGTTTCGGACAAATCTAGTTCTCTTCACAATTTCATTTTAAATAATTTGTGTCTCTTTCTTTTTTGCGATAAGGGTTATACAGCCAGAGATATTTAAGAACAACTACAAAGAAACAGGATTCTGAACATTCTTTTGTTTAAACAAAAGCCTTCCGCCACACGGATTTAATCCAAAACTTTTTACTATACTTCTTGAAATGTTTTCAACAAGTTCCGGCAAATAAATTGCCATAGTAAGACAGTTCCCCAGAAATTTTAGTTTTACTCCACTATTAGTATGTAAGTTTGGCTGTATCAACAAAAACCTTTTGTATTTTTTTTTGACAATAAAGTATATTATTTTGATTTGAAATCTGAAAACTACTCTTAGTCGTTCTGTATGACTAATATCGGGAGTGCAATCCAGAATAATGGAAAAATATTTTGAGAGTCTAATTGAATCCAAAATGGCATTTATTCATCAGATCTAGAAATTTAATGCTGATTTGACTATTTCATTAACTATTTATATTTATATTCCATCTTGCGTAGGTGAATTGAATTCGAATTTTTATGCTGTTATTTATGCTTCCACGCCCGCCCTCACATTTGGCCGCTGGCCACACATCTCGCACACTCGGTTGGTGCGGCCCCGTGTACAGGGTAAACAAACAAAAATTAATAGAAAAGATGTGGAGGATAATAATATTTGGGATACAGATAACACAATTATCAAGGAAGAAACCTGCTATACTTTTTGTGAAAAATAAACAGTGAGCACCCTAAAAAAATGATTACTTAAAAAACAATGGTGGAAATAATATTTAGAATGTAGCTACCAAGGAGAAGTGATATGTTTTTAGTGAAAAATATACTTACAGGATGGTCAAAAAAAATAACAATAAAGAAGCGGCGGAAAAAATAGTAATTGGAATATGGTTGTCACTATTGCAAAGAAGAAAATCTAATATACATTGATTACAAAATTTTTACAAGGTGACCTTTGAACAGAAACAGTAATTAATAAATAAGTGAATCTGAAAGGTGAGGGTGACGTCATTGGAAAGAATGAGATACTTGTTAATGCGAGTAAGCCTTATACGCCTTCATTTTTATCAATTTCTTGACGAAAATGTGAGATCACTATGTTGAATCAGTCATCAACAGCAAGTTAAAAAGTGTTCCTGTAGAAAATAATTTCTGGAGCACATTTTAAATATTTCCACTCCACCGAGTCTCGATGGAGTTAATCTAGTAAATAAATAATTATTACTGACAACAATAAACGATAATATTGAATTGAATATTGTTCATTGTTTATATCAGTTTGGCTTTAGCTAATACAGATTATTAACTGAGATACTTACTGCCATCTGAACATTAAAAACACCTCCGAGATCATTTATGGTCACTTTAATTTTGTCAATGGCATCATTCAAAATCTTTAGACCATCTTGCTTTTCTGGGGTAGAGGTTGTCATAACTATAAACAAATAACTTTGATTGACTAGAAATAAAACAATGTTTGCTTGCTTACCATAAAGAGGTGGCGCTATTAAATTTATTTTAATAGGCAATTCTTCAGTAGACAATGACAAACCAGCTTTAAGAGCAGCTTTCACAGCATCAATTCCCTCGTAACCATAGCAGGCACATTCGATATCAGCACGGATTTTTACTGCCTGAGATGTAAGTTTTCGTTTAATGTTTCCTAGCAGTACTTCCTTAGTTCTGTCATCCAGATCACATTCTGCTAATATACTTGGGTCTCTAAAAATGAAGTGCATTGGCTGTTAAGGAAAGCAGTTTTAAAAGCTAAGTATATGGCAGAGCTGGGCAAAGTACTCTGTTAAACTACTTCAAGTATCAAGTACCAAATACTTTTACTACTTCAATTAGTCATATAATTCTAACAAGCACATGTAAATACTTCAAGTATTTTCTTGTATCAAGTATCAAGTACTGTTTAAAAGTAAAACAATTACAAGTACATTTAACTACTTCAAGTACTTAAAATTTTTTGTTATCTAAACCAATCTTTATGTGTAAATATTTCTGTACATTGACATATTTTTTTATATATAATGATATAGTTTTTTGAATATGTTTTATTTATTTACTCAATGAGAAAATTTTGCTCCTAAAAAAAAACATAACATTTCATTGAATATTATAGTCTACTAGATAGCTCGATATAAATGGCCTGGGATATAATATGTTTATCATTGCTGTTATGTTTTAGCAAATATTTTATCTTATGTGAGTCAGACCTCCGACCTGCCCGTTAGGCGCCCCAGAAAATATTCAATTCTGGAACAGAGTAGTCGAGGACCCCTTTATATGGAGCCTCAACTGCCTCATTCCAGGGGCCTGAGTCCAATAGTTGCTGAACCTTGCAATCACCCGATCTCGTAACTCTGATTAAATCAGACTTCTTTGCAGACCGAAGGCTGGCTCGGGGCCAAGGAACGGAGTTATTGCTCCTTCTCCCGCGAGTCGGTGTGCTTCTTCATTGCCCTCAACACCTCTGTGACCGGGCACCCATATGAGTTTGACAGAGTTGTCTTCGCACAGTTCTGTCAAAATATCTTGGCAGTTTAAAACTAGCCTTGAGGTCATTTTGTTTGACACAAGAGCCCTCAAGGCTGCTTGACTGTCGCTATATATAAATATGTTTGTTGGCGATATCTCTCCCGAGATTCTCGCTTGCACACATCAATGTGGCATATACGTCTGCTTGGAATACACTAGGATACCTTCCAAGTGGCACCGATATAGGAGCCCTTGGTTTGCAGCCATGTATGCCAGCACCAGTTCCCTCTTGAGTCTTAGATCCGTTTGTGTACCCCTCGAGACCTTTGGGACTCAGAAGGCGTGATGACCCGGTCCCTTACCGGCAGGGCCTTTATGTGCCCCCATCCGCAGCCAGACTCATTCCACATTTCATTTTTGAACAGCCTATTTGCTGCTTTTTTTAGCTTCCAGTTCCACCTCGATATGCAAAGGAGTGAGTCCAAGAATGGCCTCCATTGCTATCGTTGGAGTGGTTCTGATAGCTCCTGTAATTCCAAGACAAGCTAGCCTTTGAACTTGACATAGGCGAGCCCTAATTGTGGTGCGCTCCTGGCAGCGCCACCACACCAGTGTCGCATATGTTAGGGGTTTTACCATGGTGGTGTATGTCCAAAGAGCAATCTTCGGACTTATTCCCCATTTTGGACCGAAGATGCGTTTGCACATCCATAAGGAGGCGCATACTTTCCTCGTTTGAGCTTCAATGATAGCTTGGAGTCCAAGGTTACCTTGAGATACCTTACTGTGCGGGAAAGATACAAACGTGTGTGTATAACAGAAGGAAGCTGGAAGTCGCTTATTTTTCTCTTTTTAGTGAACAGCATTAGCTCCGTCTTGCCAGGGTTACACCATTCCTGAACTATGTTGAGAATCCGTTGCATGAGTCCTGTGATAGTTGTTTCAAATTGGCCTCTTATCATGACAGCCAAATCATCTGCTTATGCTTGTGCATAAAAATCTGCCTCGTTCAATTCGGCCAGAAGCCTGTTGAGCAGAAGATTCCACAGTAGTGGAGATAGTACATGCGGACATCCCTGGCCCACCTTGGCCCTGGCTGTCTCGTTGCGAAACGTGATGCTCAACATAGACGATATCCATCTGCTAATGGTACCGTCCACCGAAATTAAACATAAATTACAAAACATTAATCTGATTACTTAATTCGTTAAAGTGGCTCTTTGTCACCAATATCTATAAACATATAACAATGAAAACAAAATATTGTACTAGTGTGATAAACACTCAATGACAATAATGGAAATACTGAGCAGAGACAAAATTAAAGAGTTCCATTTGAACATAAATAGGATTAAAAAACTTACAAAACTGCTTGTTTAAAGAAGTCATATGCACTAGCTTTATTTTTCTTATATTTCTCCTCAAAATGCCACGCAGTTTTCTGATATAGTTCCTCTAATTGTTCGTCAGATTCATACTTTAGCAATTCAGCAACGTGTCGTAAAATAGAGTTCACTGCTTTTGCTTTTGCAAATCTTTCTGTGCACTTTTCCACATCTTCACCACTAACTCTTCTTTTGGACAAATCTATATAACCCTTCTCTTTGTCAACTCTAATAACAACTACAGGTTCAGTTTTTCCCACTCGAATTAGTTTATTAATAGATCTGATACGCCTTCTTGACAATTCCGAAAGTAAAATCATACCTTCTATATTATTATATTCTAATAAATGAACGTAAGCTCCCATTTCAGCAATCGCTCTCACGTTTACCATAACTACATCTTCTACCTCAGGATATTTTTCCTTATAAAACCGGCAGGAAAGCGGCATTTTGACCTAAAATATGTTTTCTTTGAGGTTAACTTTACTATTTCTTTGGAAATTCAGAAACGATTTAACTTTGTTAAATTTAATCAAAATATGAATCTTTGTATTGAAGAATAATACTTTCTGACTTACTTATTTGAGACAAATACAATAAGAACAAATTGATAAACTTTTCACGTGTACCCAAATGTTATTCGAAATAAAAGAATGGACACTCCACTTCCACTGCCACTTACTAATTATTACCACAGATAAAATAATTACTACTCATGTAAACTTCAACCATCTATTAACAGAAGAAGAAGAACAAAAGAAGTGTATGCCGAGTTGATATGACCAAACTCGAATGCTCACTCACATTAACGATTTAATTTGAAAATAGTGTCACCAGTTCGTAGAAAGAGACAGATCATTTACAGACCGGACTTGTACTTATCTGATCAGATTTTATCAAAGAATTTATATAAATAGAAGCCGAGATAAAGTGTAACAGTTATACGATACTGTTGCCATCATGTCCAACATACCTTTTTCTCACAATTTCCTTCTAAGATACAATATTGCCTATAACGCTATCTCTGTTGCAATCAGTCCAAGACCGTGGTATGAGTGTAGCAAAGACATATGTGGAATTTAGTAATTTAAGAACTGCGTCTGTTTTAACTACTCTAACCTCAAAATTATTTACGTGTTTTGTAAATTTAAACAATTATTCTCGTTGAATCGTAAAAATAGTGAAGAAATGTGTTGTTTGTGGTGTAATTGAGGATAAGATAGCCTGTTGTCTTACATTTATTTGTCATGTTAAAAACAGTAGTACTGCAACAAAGATGGGGCTATAGTAATTTTTATCATAAAGAAAGAGATAGTTATAAAATGTAATGTCTGAACTTGAGTACGAGATGTTGACAACACACTTATAAATGTGTATCTGCTTCTATTCATATAAATTCTTTGAATTTTATCGCATGATGGAAATATAACAGAATGGTCCTTATTACTACTGAGAAGTTCGCAAAATCACCGACAGAGGGTAGGGACACTGGAACAGCGGGAACGCGTTGTTCATGTTCATATACATCTCGTGTAAACATCTACAGGTTAAATTTAAAATTAAAGAAAACCGCAATCAAGAAGAGTTAATAGCAAAATTTTGTAATGAAGTTGATTTGTTAAATTTTAATAATGACGTATCAATGAAAGTAGAGCATTTTTAGCATTGTTGTGATATATTTAAGAAATATCTGCAAAATACAATGGGCTCGGATTAATGGCGCATGACATATAGCATCTCTATCTTAACACAAGTGCCTCTGTCTCGCTTCAACAAACAGATTTGTTTATGTTGATTGGAACGTAACCTAACAAAGTGGTTTGTGGTGATCACTCGCAATTTTACGAAGTTTTCTGTTTTTATAAATATAAAATGCCTAAACATTGTTGTTATGGTGTATGTAAAACGGACAGTAGATATCCTAAAGAAGGTGTATTTTTTATAAGATTCCCGAAACCGTGGATAAATCTACAAAAATGTAAACGGTGGATTTCAGCATGCAAGAGGGAATGTTTTGGCATACAAAATGTAAATAATAATACTTTCATTAATTAAGTGTTTCTTTAAACCTCCCACAGGTAAATTTCGGCAAGCTAGCCATCGCTTTAGGTCACTAACAGTATGATCGTCAAGGTTAGAATATTTTAAAGTAGCTGCTGGTACGTCGTTTTCGTCCAAAATGTCCATTTTGATATCATGATTTTTTATTATCAAAATTATATAAAACATTGACTTTTGTAGTAGGTCGATGATATAAAATAAATACAAGAGGTTAAAATTTCTGACATGTCTTGACGTCTGCAATCATAGTCTACCAGCAGTCTACTAAAGTCTACTGATTACGCGCCGGCATACTCTTTAGTTTGTTTGATAAAACAACACTTATTTACTTGTTTATGTGTAACAACTACACATCATAAAGGTTGTGTAGATATAGACAATCCTTAGTTTATCTCCTGTCAACTCATTTTTTAAAAGAAACCTAAAATAAAGTAAGTAACTTAATATTTCAAATTTTAACACGTCGTGCTCCAATGTAAATCTTATTAGAATCAAGTTCGCGCCTCTTTTGTTGTCCCTATTACTAGTAGTGTCACCTGGTGAATATTATTTTAGTTGAGTAGTAATAAGTACCATTGTACACTCCGTCTCAAAAATATCCGACTACTGCCCTCTTCCCAAAACCGGCGTCAGGTACTCGTACTTTAATGCCTTTAAAGTTTGGAATATTGAATAATATGTTTAAATGTGTATAAATATAAATAAGTTTCAATGCCTTAGGGCCGGAGTAAACTATCTACGCGTGGGCTATACTCAGTAGGGTAAGTGACCCTAGTGTATTACTGTATTATATTAAACTGTGACAACCAAAGATAGGTTAATTCTTTAGTCAAAGATTTAGGAAATTAATAAGATAGGACAGCCGGCGAAAAACCTTTTATCTTTTAGCAATGGCGCCATTGACCTCGACATTTAAATTGGCGTTCTCGCGCAGTTGCCACAATGTGACAATCAGACGGAGAAGGTAACATTAGAAAGAGAGGCCAATAGTGAAAAATGGACAACACTGTCCTGATAGAACGACCGAACTCAGCTAAATCAGAATCCAAGAGGTCACTAAAGAAAGAGGTTGCTTCATAACATATGTCACATGAAGTATTCCTACATTCATGTTAGGTGTCAATTTAGTTAGGATAGAATTGTTCATTGATAGAATAATTTTGAAACTTTTTTTTCTATAAAATGAAGAAAAAACAGACACGCGGTTGGCATATCGAGGTGTCTACATGTGACGTGTAGCACTTGTCGATTCTAATGAGCCAACCGTCTTTTAATAAGCTTGGTCAAATTAATTTAATGCGTACCCGACAAATCCCGAAACCGTTTCCACTGGATGTCTCATCCCTTTACTTTGGAGTTTTAATGTTTTTAATGTTTTCTTAACCGCCTCTCAAGTTACCAAGGTAACTCCTCGAAAATCCAGAATGACTTTGTGTTAGGTAAAGAGAAACGAGGCCCTACAGTTTATAGCGGTTCGGACTCCACATCTTGGGGATAATTTTATAATTAAAATTCACAACTATCTTCGTCTATTTCGTCTTCTCCGTCTGACTGTCCTATCTTGTTAATTCTTTAATCTTTGCCTCAAGTATATCTACGATTAGATCCTCAGATAAATATTTATCTGAGATTAGATCTGCTTTCGTTTGCAGTGAACAAAATAAACAGGATTTCAATGAACAATAATCATATGATACAAAATTGCATGGTAGGGACATCTATCTTTCCTAGTCTAAGGTAGGGACAGAGACAACACACGAAACATGATTACGAATCACTTCCAAACGAAAGCAGCTTAGGTATATATTATCATCATAGAATTATTAATTGACAGACTGATTTTGAAACTATTTTCTATAATTTATTTTAAAAAATGAAGAAAAGCAGCCGCACGCGGATGTCATCGAGGGCTACACACATGACATAGCAGTTGTCGATTTTAATGAGCTAACCTATCTTTTAGTAACCTTGGTCAGATTCGTTTAATGCGTAACCGACAAATCCCGAAACCGTCTCTGCTGGATGTTGTGTCCCTTTAAATTGGTGTACACAAACACAACTAGCTGTCTTTATCTATTTCGTCTTCTACGTCTGACTGTCCTATCTTGTTAGTACTCTAATCTTTGGTAAACCTTGGGAAAGCGGGGGGGTGACATTCCTTAGGCTAAGCGCACACGGGTGACTCTTGTCACGCAACTGTTTTGTCACCTACCTCCTTAGACTAGGAAAGATTACAATATATATCTTTCCTACTCTAAGCCTACCTCGGAGTCCATCGAGTCTTATGGAGATGCGCTCACGAGCGACGTGACTGTCACGTCGCTTCGTGAGCGCATCTCCATAAGACTCGATGGACTCCCAGGTAGGTGACAAAACAGTTATTGCATATGACAAGTCACCCGTGCGTGCTTACACAGTGCACAGTACTGTATTTATCTCGATTAAAATTTCGAGCAGCGGGGATGATATATTCCTCGCAATAAAATTTTTATCACAACTGAAATTTTAGGATTAATATATCGATATTTAGTTTATATCGATACTTCGTTGCCATCCCTAACTGTGTCGACTGTGTTGCTTATATAGTAAAGGTAAGGATACACGGAGGCACAAAAGTGTCGAGAGTTGTGTCTAGTCTAGATTACTCGCATCTCCCGGCAAATCAACGGCTTGTCTCCCCTAGTAATAGAACTCTTTAGGCTTGCCTGGGACTTGTCGATCTGTATTATTAGAAAATGCTCTCATACCTATAACTATCAGAAATCATGTTTGATATTTTGTCTGTATTATTCACGCTCTCACCTATCGAACTCATGTTTAATATTGATATAGATACCTATAACTTACTGCTCAGTGCTCACACCAGTCACACACCTTATCAGAAACAGAATATACCTTTTGGTATTTTATGGAATAGACCTGCTTACTTCCACTAGATATGCAACAATAATATATAGGTATCTCGATAAAGGCAAAAAATGTAATCAAATCGAAATAATTGATAACCTGCTTTAAATATCAGGGGCGGAAGGACAAACGCGGCCTGCCCTCATCTGGCGCCCATGCTTCAAATATTAAATATAGTGATGTGGTTTATTTTTTAATTCATAATAATCATAATCATAAACCATTAATTCATTAGATTTATTACAATAGTTCCTAGGGTAGATATCACCTGAAATAAAAATAAGAATCATAAGACGCAATTACAATGAAAGATGAAATAAAAAATGTCGCGTAACTACTGAATTGCTCTGTAACTAGACAATAAGGACATTTCAGATGCTTTACTAATGAAGAATAACTCTTTTAAAGTGCTTATTGTAAATTTTAAATACTAATAATTACTTTATAATGAATTTACTTTACACTGAAGTTGTTCTTTTTGGGTCTTTTTTGTATAGTTTACTAAATGCTCAACATTTTAACATATTTTTTTTCACCTCTTTCATACAGCCGATTCCTTTCAGGTAGTATGGCTAGTAACTTTTAGTCGGCCAATGCTAGTACTAGACTTGTTTGGTTAGGTAAACAGAATAAAACCGAATTGACTACCTGCACAATGCGTGTGACTTCTTATTGGGTATTTCTAGACGCGGTACATGGTACATGACAGTTACGATGTCTAGTGAAGGTGATTCTTCTAAAAGTGTTTTATCAGAGGTAAATACAAATATATTTTTAATAATACATGGAAAAACAATTACAGAATAAATGTAGTATTCCTTAAACCACAGGCGGTATATTGTAATATAGATATTTACGCAAAAAAACATGTTTGGTTCCCAAATTCAATATGGCGGATGTTGATACTTGAAAAAGCGGGAAACAACATATTCTACAAAAAATATAATTTTCTAATAAATAAAATATCTTTCATATACCTTTGTGGCAAATAAGCAATAAAATTTTATATATTTTAGACCAATGAAAAAAGTGGGACTGATCACACAGACTCATCCCAAGATTCCCATGATGTCAGCGATGCTAAAGCTGAGAAAGCAGCTACTGAAAATGATGTAGACAAGAAAGATGCTGAGGAAAAACCTAAGGATGAAACAGAAGATGGTGATAAATCTAAATCACCAGATAAAAAAATGGAAGTCGATGAAAAAACCGATGACGAGAAAAAACCTGAGAGTGATGCGGAGGAATTAGAAAAAGAAAGTGACAAGAAAGATAAAAAGGAAAAGAAGGATAAAGTTAAAGACGATGACGAGAAAAGCGACAAGAGCGAAAAAGATGAAGAGGAGGAAGAGGAAAATAAAAAAGATGGTAAAAAGGATGTTCCGTTATTAGATCAACCGCTGGAAAAGTCTGGCAAAAGGGAACGTAAGAATGTCCAACGTTTTAATGAAGACTTCAATCAGGATTCTAAGGAAGGCGTAAGTAATAGCAAGTAACATTCATTCGATAATTTAAGCTAATGGAAGATATCAGTTATCGGAGTCTACTCTTTTGAATGTACCAGTAAACTTTTTATTCTGAAAGCATGTATGCTGGAAAAATCTTTTTCAGTATTACCTAGCTTCCGATGTACATGTTCCAACACCGTTACAAGGACTGGCATCTAAGCCACTGAACATTTACCCTTTTGTGAGAAAATGTATTTAAATGTTCCATGTTTTATGTAATTAACGCTACATGGAATAATACATGATTCGTAGGTTTGCTATGAAAGTAGCAACATGCAGACCTCTTACCAAGTAACAACAGAAGTTTAATAATTAAATTTCACAAACTCTGGGCTAAGATTTTGTTCCCTTTAACAATTTATATAAGGCAGTAAGTTCGGTTTTTAAATGAAGTTGCTTAAGATATAACATAACCTAAAAATATTGTAATCCAATGTATTCTTGAAACTGTTTGATAAATAATACCTTTAAAGAACAAAACCTAAAAATAATGCTACCATTATAATATGTTGAAATCTGCAGTGTGTTTTAGGTTGCTTTAAATAGAAATAAATAAGTTACGTGTTTTTGCTACAGCAATTTGAAAAATTCATGAGCTGATATGAAAAGCTACTTTTATTTTTGGACTTATACTAATTTGTCAGTCTATAATCTCACTGAATTTCAACACTTTGTCCAGTAACTCTTCAGTACTTGTATCCTAGTTTAAGGCCCGGATGTACCATCTTGTTGAACTTTGGTTCACTGCTGAACAGAGATCAAGTAATGAATTTAAGTTGTACCATTAAGGTTCAAGCGTTCTATAGTGGATCAAGAACAATGTAGTTGAACGGTCCTTTTGGTTGGTTCAAGGAAAGTTGAAATAGTTCAAGCCCATACATAACCTAACTTAATCTAAATTAAATTGTTATTTGCCGAGATTTCAAATATCCGAATGTTTGCATAGGGTGCGTGGAAAATCTGACAGCTAATGAGAGTGGAGGGCATATAACCTCAATGTTCCAAGTTAATTATCGTGAAATTCGCTGTTTTCGTTTGCTTTTTTAACTTTCTTGTGCTATCAGTTATGGAAATAAACATTTTTAAGTTTAGTTTTCATTATATATAGACAATTACGTGTTTTGTATAATAATATTTCCTTTGATTTGGTGAGATGTGCATGGTTTACCTATGTGTTTTTAGTTATTTTCTTCATATTTAAACAATGTATGAGATTGATCTTATTGTTATATATAATACTCCAGTGAAATAAGTTAAAAAAAAAGGCCATCTGCGGAATGAGGCCGAACAAGCTGAATTTTTGCAGAGACCTTCGTTTTGATGTTCCAATGAAGCACACAAAAATCTCATATGCCTACCCTTGTGCGTCTTGAGATATCGAAGGTCAAAGGTCATTAAAATCGGTTTTTCGCGAAAATCTCGCTTCCAGTGCATCTGACGTCATAAGAACTCATAACAAAACTTACGTAAAATAGTATTCTCTACAAAATTGTTTATATATATTTTTTTCGTACGACCAACCGTTTTCGAGATATAGCATGATAAAGCGGGAAGTTAAGAAAAGTGCTTTTATAGTTATAGCTCTGCAGTATAATACAGTATTACCTATTACGAATGCGCGCTCCCGCTTTATCATGCTATATCTGGAAAACGGTTGGTCGTACGAAAAAAATTTATATGAACAATTTTGTAGAGAATACTATTTTACATAAGTTTTGTTATGGGTTCTTACGACGTCAGATGCACTGGAAGCGAGATTTTCGCGAAAAACCGATTTTCATGACCTTTGACCTTCGATATCTCAAGACGCACAAGGGTAGGCATATGAGATTTTTTTGTGCTTCATTGGAACATCAAAACGAAGGTCTCTGCAAAAATTCAGCTTGTTCGGCCTCATTCCGCAGAGGAAGTTTTATTTCTCTGGGGTAATAAAGCATATTTAGATTATTTAAAATTTAAATGCTGTTAATTATTCTGTTACCAGTTTTATTTGTCGTTCTATTAAATTTCAGTTTTTTTCGCTGCCATGTCAAACAAACTTATAACGTTATAGTTGGATATAAACAAATGGTAAATAACATAGACAAAGAAAATTTTTCAGTTCTCTATGGTAACTAATAAGTTGTATAAATAAAGTTTGGTTAATAACGGTGGAATATTCTTCTTCTGTTAGAGAATTATGTGCCATACTCTGATCCAATAGTGCCAACGAGCGATGAAATCAAGTTCAACTGAACGAACGTTTAAAACTGATGGTACAACATAATTGCTCCTGAACTGAGTTCATCGTAGAACTGTCGTTCAGTTAAACTTACCTTGAACGTGCTTTTGGTACAACCGGGCCTAAGACTCTTAATAAAATTTTAACGCCTTCGACATTGGGAGTAAATCGCTTACCGCTAAGGAAATTTTTGTGGTTTGAGAATAAATGGAGCTAAATTAGGTGAATGGGGCACCAAATTGTAGTTCAAATTCAGTGATTCAACGACCATAAACTTTTGTTTTTTCGTAGTGGAAAATATGCTTCTAGTCTGTCTCAGCTTTTATGGCATGTGTAAGGCTCGAGGTAGACCTTGCTTTAAGATTTGTTCTCACTCATACACATATTAAGTGGTAATCTATCCTAAACCTACGACTTTCCACTCATAAGACTTCTACCATTATACGTTCATCTCTTTCATTCTTTCATGCAGTTAAACTTGATAATGGGCCAATGTTTGTGCCCACTCAATTAGCATAGCCGCGCGACGCGTTTTGACCGTATGCTCACAGGCTCACCAAAGCCCTTTCCCTTCAGCCTCTTGGTGACATCAGCCCAACATTTTAGAGAGCATCCTCTTACCATCTCATTTTCTTTGAACTGTTAATCTATCTATATTTTCTATGGACTCCACACCCCTCTCTATGGACCCCACACCATTTGTGTGGAAAATTAGGCTCAGTTGGAATTATCTACATATTCACCATGTCATAGATTTTAACCTGAATAAATCTCAATGGGCATGATCTTAAATAAGCAGTTTTTGAGATATGGTTTGCCCCAAGTAGACAGATATTCAAGATTTTTTTACTCTGGTTTACATTAACTTTAAGGACGAATTGAAGAAGTCAAGAAGTATTTAATTAGGAAACTTTGGAATATTTTTCAGGATTTTCTAAATTCTTTTAGTTATTGATTGATTGATTTGCCAGCGTATGATGAGCATTGCTGCCGATTCCGGGCATCCATTCTAGAGGTTTGTTCCAACATGCAGCTTGATCGCCCGTTGAATGACCAAATGCAGTTGCTCGGTCGTCTATTACATATTCATGCCATGACTGGGCGGCCCCCCAACAGACGATCAAACCGCGTGCCGGAACGAACCTTGGATGCTCTTATACACCGCGGGACCAGCTGCATACGCTGGATTGGACATTGGACATGCTTGTTGCCAGCAGAGAGAGCCACATGACGCATGGGGTAGGAATGTAGGATGGGAAGTATAGGCGTTTGTGAGATCCTTTTTTTAAGTTTCCATGCTTCTTTTTAGTTTCGGTCTATCATCATCGGATGGGAAGTGTATGCGTTTGCGAGATGCTTCTTTTTAGTTTCCATATCACGTTTAAGTTTCCATCCATCATCTCTTTATTTATTCTTTTCTTAATTTAAGTTTTCTGCTTCTTCTGTTTTGGAATCCAGCAGTGTGTACCCTCCTGTCTGCTTTCGTCCATATATGCTTCCCAGAAATCCATGTTTTCGTATTAACGTGTGTGCATCAGTGCATCCACCTCATTTGCTGCCAAGACATATACAGGGTGATTCACGTAGGCCATTCATTAGAAGTTTTTCAACTTGCAGTTGGATTAGAAACCTGAAATTTGGTATGCAGCCATAATCGATCATGCCCGTTCTATCTAAAATATTTTCAGTCCTCCAACTATACAGGGTGTGCCAAAAATTGGTACCAACTTTCTAATTTTAAATGGAAACCTATATTTTTCTTTACATGGTTCGATTGGTCTTCTAATTCTGAGTTTAGAGAACCTAAGTTATGTTAACTTATCTATTACAATTTTTGACATATGTCCAATTTTTTGAAAAAAATTGCCGCTGTAGTAGTTTACGAACAAATTTGTATCTCGCAAACCTTTCAAAATTATGAAACCAAATTTGTGAAGCAGTTAGCTGGAAGTCCAGGCTAACTTTTGATGTCCCATCGGAGGTCCCATTTTGTACCATATGGGCGCAGTCGATTTTGAAATGTCGCAATCAAAAATTGTCAAAAAGTCAATTTTTTCAAATGGCACCTACAATTTTTTTTCACACCATTCGAAAGAAAATTGAATTTTAGGGTGAGTTACTTAAGCATTCCCTATACCTAACTTCACCCTATATCGAGTTATTCAATAAAAATCAAGAAATACCTTATCTTGCCGAGAGATTCCTTACTTCATCAAGTATGCCATGGAAACAAAAGACAGTTGTAATAATTTTTAAAGAAAAATATGGATTCTTATTTAATTACACACAACACCAACAAATTAGTATTAACGAACAAGAACAATGTTGACGAAATTCTGACGTAAATGTTCAATGTGACCACCATATTTTTGTTCAAATATTCTATTATTCTACTTTCAACAGATTGCGTAGCATATCTTTGCGCCTACCATTTCTGACGCCAGAAATCAATGCAAAATTGAATTTTAGGGCCACTTTTATTAACATTGTGTATGTCTATCTACAGTCGTTTTTGAGTTATTGGCATTTTTTGAAAAAAATGTTTGTTTTTTTTCTCAAGGGTAGTAGGCTTTGGAAACAATCATTTCATTTTAATTTTTATTCAAAAATCGTATTGCAATAATAAATAATAACAAAATAACAACAAATAAACAGATTAACAAAATAATTATTTCAATACAAATGCTCAATGTGTGCACCGTTTTCACTGACAGAATTCTGACTCCGCATGGAGCTTTTATTTATTAACCATTCCACAGGCAAATATCCATTTACGGTGGAAGTGTAAGGAAGAGCGGTAAAAAGCCTTCTACGGCGGGTTATGAGAAAGAGGCCCAAGAGGATATTTTGTACACCCTGTATATTGGTTTGTTTTTGTAGTAATTAGTTTCAACTACCGATTTCCAATTCCAAGTATTTTTCTATTTCATTGCCTATGTTATGTTACTTTTAATTTTTTTTTTAACTTTGATAAAGAAATAAACTAATAAACACTAGTGAGTTGCTTTCCAATTCAACATATTTTTCTATTTTATTACCTGCCTTCCGTTTAGCACAGGTTTATTTTTGAGATTAATAAGAAAATATGTTTTGAATCAATAAACCGCGCTGATAGAAATTAAGTTGGTAAAACCATTAAAGTAATCAGATAGAACAGAATAAAATCAAATAAATCAGATAAAATAAAATAAATTAATTTATTGCTTATCTTTCTTTCTGCAGCGTCTTGTGATTGGTATTTTATTTTATTTCTTTATTTTTCTTGGGTTGATTTTGTCCATTTAAAACTTTCCACTGTATACAATTACTTTAGGTCACAATACAGTTAGTATATCTATATTTATTTGTAAACATGTATGTCTCATTTTAACACTGACTATTTATTGCCCATAAACCACTTAAAAAGTTTCTTTGAGACTTTTATTTAGGAAGATAAAATCTACATTTAGTGGAGTAAAAAAAGGACATTGATACAGTTTTGTAACAGCAAAATTATGATTTCATACCTTCAGGGGTATCACCAGGAGTATATATCTGAGTTTTGGACTTCCAGAGCCTATTGCGTTTTTTTTATAAACAATTTAATTTTTTGAACAGCGTTTTTTTTCAACAACAAAAAACCAAAATCTTCATAATTAAAATTCCAACAAATTGCGTTGGTTTTGGGTCATTTGAATAAGTACATAACATACAAAATTGAATAAACTGGCTAAAAAGCATTTTTTTTTTTTCATTTTAACACCCAGGGACGTTGTGGGCACAAATGAATTTGTTATCTAGAATTTGAATTGCCTGCAATTTAATGCCATTAGGTCCAAAATGGGTCTTTTTTTTTTCAAAATGTAGATCTCGATGCTAGTTTTCTGTTGACATTAAGAAATTTTTTTTTTTTTAATTATTTTTGCCAGTTTTCTACCATTTATTTATAAACCAAATAACAAATGGCATTTCAGATAGGCGTAAATTAACTTTTTTTTTTAATTAAAGTTCTCGCAATTCTCTTCTTTTTCTGATAAAAATTTTTCAAAGATGTTTTTAAAATGGGGAAAAATCCATTTGTAGTGGACTAAATCTAAGGGTCTGAATTGCCTAGAAAGGTAGTGAAAAGTTTTGAATTAAATCGTGTGGCGGAGAGCTTTTATTTAAACAAAGGAATGTTCAGAATCCTGTTTCTTCGTAGTTTCTCTTAAATGTCTCTGGTTGTATAACCCATATCTCAAAAAAAAAGAAAGAGACACAAATGATTCAAAATGAAATTGCAAAAAGAACTAGATTTGTCCGAAACTTTTTGGTCAATATGCCAAGTCGTAAAACATAAAGACATTTTAGGGAGGCCATTTTGAAACAATTGATGATAACTTGAACAACAATGCACATATTCTAACGGAACTTTAGAAGAATATATCCCCTGTGGAGTTAAACCATCAAGCCAAGTTTTAAGTTAAAATGTTTATAATAACTCCTAAAAAAAAATTGCAAAGTTGAGAATCGAATTGTCGATGTGTACGGGAATCAAGCCGTATTTCAAAAAGGACCCCGCACGGAACATATGGAAATTCGCCCCCGGTTAAAGTGTTTGATACTCGGGGATATTGTCCAAATATCGATGTTGATCAAAAGTCTCTATAGGCTCAAGGTCGGAAATTGGACGGTTTTCCAGATATCGGGGGTGTAAAGGGGGATGCTCATTTCTTGTGGGAAGTGGCCCCCGCTCCAGTAAAATTCGCTGGAATCGATATATGTCATTCCTATCGACCTCCTGATCAAAAATTCTCAGGGGCACAAGTATGGAAAATAAACAGTTTTCTGGATATGGGAGGTGCAAAGGGGGGTGCTCATTTTGTATAGGAAGTGACCGCCAATGAATTTCACTGGAATCGACATATGTTGGTCCTCTCGACTTCCTGATGGAAAGTTTTCATAGACACAAGATCGGTAAATGCACAATTTTTTCGATATCGGGGGTTCAAAGTCGACTTTGCAACCCCCGATATCTGGAAAACTGTGCATGTACCGGCCTTGTGCCCATGAGAAATTTTGATCAGGAGGTCGAGAGGAACAACATATATCGATTCCAGTGAATTTCACTGGGGGTCACTTCCTATAAAGGAAATGAGCGCCCCCCATATCTAGAAAAGTGTCCATTTTTCAAACTTGTGCCCCTGAGAATTTTTATCAGGTCATATGTTCCGTGCGGGGTCCTTTGTATTTCAGATTATAGTTGTTTTTATATTTTTTTATGGTGGTATAAACAAAAATAAATTTAAAAATTTTTAAAACCGGAAAAATGTTCAAGTCAATATGTCTATTAGCTTGCTTATAAATGGTCATAATCCAAAAATGTCTAGGGTCCCAATTGCCGAAGATAAAACTACTTTTTTTTAAATAGCTCATTTTTTTATGTGCTTTTAAGATATACCAATAAATAATTTTTATTTTTTGGGATTAAAATCATTTATTTTAAAAAAAAATTGAAGATTTGAATAAAATTGGTCTTAAAAAAGTCTAAATTTATTTTTGTTTATACCGCCACAAAGAACATAAAAACAACTATAATCTGATATAAAATTTTTGAAATACGAGTTGATGCCCACAATCGAGTTTTTAGTAGTTATTGTAACCATTTTAACTTGAAACTTGACTTGATGGTTTAGCTTCACAAGGGGTATATTCTTCCAAAATTTCGTTAGAATATGTGCATTTTTATTCAAGTTATCATCAATTGTTTCAAAATGGCCTCCCTTCATGTTTTACGATTTGGCATATTGACCAAAAAGTTTCTGACAAATCTAGTTCTCTTCGCAATTTCATTTGAAATAATTTGTGTCTTTCTTTTTTGCGATACGGGTTGTACAACCAGGGACATTTAAGAACTATGAAGGAACAGGATTCTGAACATTCTTTTGTTTAATCAAAAGCTTTCCGCCACACGGATTTAATCCAAAACTTTTCACTATACTTCTTGAAATGTTTTCAACAAGTTCCAGCAAAAAAATTGCTATAGTAAGACAATTCCCTAGAAATTTTAGTTTTACTCCACTGTTGTTATTATTTGGTTATTTATGATAAATGCCAAAAAGTTAAGTACGTTAAAAAGATTTTTTTTTAATGTCAACGGGTATCGAGATTTAAAAAAAAAACGATCCATTTTTGACTTAATGGCATAAAATGGCGGGCAATTAAAATTTTAGATAACAAATTCATTTGTTTCCACAGGCTTCAATATTTAGGCAACAAAATTTCAGGGTGTTTTGTTTTCAATAAAAATTATAATTTCTGAAAGTTTGAAGCCGATCCGAACTCTTAACGTCCTTGTTCATTAAAATTTGAAAAGACTGTTTTTAGCCAGTTTATTCAATTTTGTATGTTATGTACGTACTCAAATGACCCAAAACCAACACTGATTTGCTGAAATTTTAATGATGAAGATTTTGATTTTTTGTTTGTCCTAATTGGACTTCTAGAACCGAAAGGATTTAATAGTAATTCATTATTGGGTAGATTGATGAGGGGTTGATAATATTGTAATAGTGTTATGCATTCTTTAAAAATTTGTACAAATTAATTGAATATTTTTTCACTGCAACCAAAAATCATTAAAAAAAAACAAATGAATGGTACTTCTAAATAGTGTACTTACTTATATTCTTCCAGAGTAAAATCGAGTTTGATGGTGGATCTGGTACTCCACTAGGGGATATACCTCGCGTTGATGCGTCCATTTCTCGTTTTAAAAATGAGGATCTTAAGTTACTTCATCGGCTTCTATTCAAGATTCCTGGTAAAACCACGTTGATTAAGAAGAACATTAGAAAGTTCAATGGATTTGACTTCAAAAAGGATTCTGAAGAGTATACGAAGAAGTTGGCTTCTGCGCAGAAATTTGATTTGAAACATCTGAAAAGCATGTGTGAGATGTTGGACCTCACCAAAAGCGGGACAAAAGATGAGGTTATTGAAAGAATAGTAGATTTCTTGCTAGAACCTAAAGATTCTGGCAAGCCAGGAGGTGGTGGTAGGCCGAAGAGAACTGCTGCGGTCCGGGCCAACAATAGAGGTAAAAAAAATACGTTTTTAAGGCTTTTTGTATTCAGTAATTGGTTGCATAGAATGTCTATTTATTTTTTCTGTATTCCTTTTTTAAATACTGTTCTGTAAGGGTAACAGGGAAAAAATGCTTATTGTTTGTGAGATATTGACTTTAAGTTTTTTTTTTTTTTATGGTGGCTATATTGGATTTTTTCTGTATTCAACAATGTACTACGATATGCCAACATTAATTTCTTCAATTAGTGAAAACAAAAAACAAACTTTTTTTAATGGCTATGGTTTAATATACTAATACTCAAAATAAACTTCGTTTTTTGTATGATCCCATAGAAAAAATCAAGGGGACTTATAGTCTGTTTTTAAACCAGGAGGAGTAAACATGGAAGTTCCATTCACACCATAAAAGTAACCAGAAAATACACTAAAACCTTTTTTGGAGTTTTGTGCAACCAACAATACACAACTGTAGTGTTTTTGTGTATATTTCATTACAATATATAATACATCGACCTCTATTTAACCTCTAGGTATTTTAATACAGCATTCATACAATTTACGCAATATAAAGGCATCAAGTAATTAGCCACTTTTACATTCAAATTTATACAAAAGGGATTAAAAACTGATATATAATGTGCAAACGATAAAATAAAAATTATAACCAAATACTTTATGACATTAAATTAAAATTTTTACAATATGTCAAAATTTACGACTACTGCCTTGTGTAAAACCGGCGAAGGCGTATCCAATCACAGATGTATGATTTAGAGCGTTAAATTAACGCTTCTCCTGGTTAAAAAACAGACTATAGGTTCAGAGACTTTACTCACCACAAAACGTTGCCATTATTACCATACCCCGGCTCCGAGGTAATTATGACGTAAAAAAGCAGACTCGGCTTTAAAACTCCTTACGTTATAGTGCCTTGTGTGATATGCACAGATATAAATAATATTTTAAATTTAGAATTGGTTAATATAGTAGAAGAAACATATAGGAGATGTTTACATTAGCTTAATTGATACAAAAAGTTAAAATGGCGTATGCCAGTTGATTGTTTTCAGGGGAACAGTCAGACCAAACGCTGCAGGTATAATATACGGCCAAAGTCTGGTGTTTCTTATCCACCAGTTTCAGTAAACATCTCTTACATCTACTTGCCCGACTATGCCAAATAAATAATTTCTCCAGGTTTATAATAAAATATTTATTTATTATTTTTATGTCATACTTTTTATTTCTTACCGCAAAAATATTTGTTTCCTATAAATAATGTATTTAATTGCTTATGTGACTCATAAGATTCTTGATTGAAAACATTATATTTATCTGTGAGGAGTACGTCTTTGGCGTAACTACTTTTGAGCCAGGGTCTGCCTATGTATAAGATATATATCAGGATTTTGATATATGTATGTACTAGAGATGTACCGACTAGGGTTTTTGCCGACTAGTCAGTAGCCGACTAATCGGCTTTTCATAAAGCCGACTAGTCGACCCAGCCGACTATTTTTAAATGCCAGCAAAATACGCGGCCAATTTCTTCGCGCGCCGACTTCGATAAACTTCGCGTGCCATGTCTCGTCACCTGTCGCAGGCCGCTGGCTGACGCGATGGACCTATCAACAGTCACAAACACGTATTTTCTGCTTTGTTGTTTACTTCACTTCACTTAGAACATTGTTTGCTTTGCCGGTTGTTTTAAGGTTAGTTTTTGTGTGTATTGGATTTAATTTTAGCTGCAGAACTATTAGATATAGATATGTCGAAAACAAGTAAAAAAAACTTCGCGTGTTTGGTTATTCTTTGATGAAACTAAAGGAGACAATGGCACTAAAGTGAAGTTTAATCAATGCCGCGGAAAAGCAGCTAATACCTCAAATATGAACAATCATATAAAATTGTGGTATGTGATGTATTGTAATACATCACACACTTACTAATATAGAGTAATGTATACTAGAACAATGTATTTTTTTATTTAGTTTTAATATTTTCTATACTGTATCTGATCCCTCGAACAATATTAAGCTTACTGTTTATTTTGTATCATGTAGTATGTACTATATAGTGAAATACAGTGTTTTTTGTTTAAATTTTGTTCCAACATTTTACACATGCGTTGCTTTACTTTATTAAAATATTATTAAAAACGCCCTCTTATAATTCAGCAAGGTATGTTTTATTTTTTTCGCCGACTAGTCACCGACTAGTCGCCGACTACAAAATTGGCCGAATAGTCGGCTTTACCGACTAGTCGGCCACTAGTCGGTGCATCCCTAGTATGTACCGAATATATTTCATGTTTATAGAAATACCAGATATTTGAATGTGCTTTATATATCAGTGGATGATTCATGAAGAAAAATTGCACAATTAGTACTTTATGCTGTTATCTATTTTAGGATATTCTTCGCATGACGATTACTCTAGTGACGAAAAACAGTCTTCTAGAGCAAGACGGGATAAAGGTATTTATTTTTCTCAAGGAATTGAATGCATAATCTAATATAATAATGCTGATTTTTCTTAATACATATTTGTGCATGTAGCAGTAGTAGGTATCAACTTATGTGGCTTATGTATAGTGATTCTAGGGAGGGCTAGGACCGTAAACGATAAAACTCTGCATACTATACTCAACATTAAACTAAAATTTTAATTGTGCCTAGATGATCATAACTGACGAATCACATGTTGAGTATTGTATGCGATGTTTTGGGTGTTCCTGGAGATATTAATGTTGATATGTAAGTATATCCATTTCTGTTTTTTTATATCCATCTTTTTAGGTAAGCGACTGAATCTTAAGGATGACAGTTCTAGCGATGAAGAATTTCAGCCAAATCAATCAGATGGAAGTGAAGAACGGCCGCAAGTTAACAAGCGTAAAAGGAAAAGCCAGAAAAAAGAATCCTCCGGAGATGAAGCCAGCGATGCCAGTGTAGCTTCTTCAGAAGAATCAGACGTAAGTGATTTTTATATAGAAAATGTTTTTTTAAAAATTGTATACATTAACTTAATTTAATTATTAATTATTATTAGGAATGTTGACTTTGCTTTAATGGTATTTAGATAAGTATGCAATGATTCGGAAAAACAATTTAACTATGAAAATCCAAGGTGTATAGTGAAAAATTCACGATGTAAATTTTGTTATGAATTACTATTTTACAATTTGTTTTAGGATGAACCTAAGTCTAAACGTAAAAAGAGTCCAGTTAAGGTCAATAATAAACCGAAAGCTAAAAGTACTCCAAAAAGGAGGGGTCGTCCTGCTGCTACTCCTGCAAAAAAGACACCTAGTCGTGGGAAGAAGGCTAAAGCAAGTTCAGAAGAAGAGGAGGAAAGTGATCACAAAGATGACGGAAGTTCATCAGAAGATGAACCTCTAGTAAAGAAGACTAAGAATTCACAACCACCAACGGTAGGAGTAGTCGTTGTTTAATTGATTATTAATCAAATTTGGGACAAATGTAGTTTTTTTTATTACATAGTTTAATTAACATACTGATCTTTCATTTGACTGTTCATTCTTAGGTTAATTTAAGGTATTAAATTTTTCATTAATATTTAATAAATTCTAAAATTAAATAAAATGAATTTCTGTAATAAGAGGTGGGTCTCAAAACTAACTTAATTGCATTTTTTTGCAAAATGTTGCATAAAAAATGATTGACCAGAATGGAATATAGTACTATAAAATGAGTTATTGCAAAAAGAAAACAACAGAGCTTGTAAACCTTATAAAAAAGTGAGTTTAACAACATGAGCTGAAATTCGACTATGTTGTACTTGTGATCCTGAACAAAAGTCTCAATGGGCACAACCTCCAAAAATTTAATTTTTAAAGTACAACTTGCCAAAACTGCATAGTTTGCATAATTTTAGTCATACAAATGTTTTTACCCTTAAATTATTACCTTTAGGGAAAAAGTCAGTCAGAAAATGTTTATTTAATAATTAAATAATAACGGCCACACAAAAAAATGCCTTGTGCCAGAAACCAGACCATCTTTTGTATTTTGACATTCTGCAAACGAATCTAATATTCTGAACAAAAGTCTCAATAGGCACAACCTCCAAAAATTTAATTTTTAAAATACAACTTGCCAAAACTGCACAGCTTGCATGGTTTTAGTTGAGGTTTTTACCCTTAAGTTATTATCTTTAGGGAAAAAATCAGTCAGAAAATGTTTGTTTATTAATTAAATAATAACGGCCACACACACACAAAATAAAAATACTTTGTGCCAGAAACCAGACCATCTTTTATCTTTGTATTTTGACATTCTGCAAACGAATCTAATATTCTGAACAAAAGTCTCTGTACTTATTGCACAACCTCCAAAAATTTAATTTTTAAAATACGAGCCAATACTGCACAGTTTGCATAATTTTAGTCATTCAAAAGTTTTTACCCTTAAGTTATTATCTCTGTGCCAGAAGTCAGACCATAGGGACAAAATCAGTCAGAAAATGTTTGTTTATTAATTAAATAATAAAGGCTACACACACAAAAAGAAATACTTTGTGCCAGAAACCAGACTATCTTTTATCTATGTATTTTGACATTTTGCAAACGAATCTAATATAAAAATTGTTCGATATTGTCTTGTATTTCTTTAAATCGTGAAAAATGTTTTTTCATCTTTTATCTGCGACATTCTTTGCGGTTTAAAAGAAATTCAGAGGTAATCAATCAATTTCGACGTCAAATTTGATTTTGACATGTCAAAATACATAAATGATGGTCTGATTTCTGGCTGTGCGTACGATCACACATGAAGAAATGCTTTGTATCGGAAATATCCAACAATTTCCCACGTTATCATACAAGTGTTTGCTGCTATGAAAATTGCCCAAGTATAAAGTGTGCAGGCAGTTGTCCCTGTCAACAGACACGCATTTAGGATAGTAACGATAATATTCCGAATATATCCTGCTTCTGTGTTCCTTGGTGTGAGAATCTTCCAGAAAAATATCACAAAATTGAACTCGCATGGTGGGCCCGAAGCAAGTTTAACTCTAAGTGTCTGTCACTTGGGATTTTTCTCTTTTTTTGTATTTTGGATGTGTGTAGAGCCCATTTCCAGAAAATTAAAATCGCAGTTTTTTTGAAATGTGTTTTACTTTTTTTTTGTTTCATTAATTTTAACTAGCAAAACTGAGGTAAATTAAAAAAAAGCGAAATGTATTTTTAGATAATTTGACGAAAAATAACAACTTTTTACTTTTGTAAAAGTTTCGAAAAAATGCATATTTTCCGAAATTTAGTGGTAGACACTTTGAGTTCAACGCAATAAAATTGTATTTTATTCTGTGTAAATAGTTCTTTCTATTGAGTATGTTTTTTTAGAATTTTTTTGTATTAAAATTGGTGCTACAACCTTTATAACCTGTGCCGCTGGACACGTGTTTTCCACAAACATTAAAACTCAACACTCAAATACCAACATTCAACATATTTCAATAACCATGTTAGCACCACCGGGAGATGATTAAAACTAAAGTACATATAAGAATGAGCCTGTATTTATTCTAAAATATTGTCATGGTTGAACTAATTCAGCCAATCCTAACATCCCTACTTAATACTCTGTCCAGGTTCAACGAACTATGGCCCAACAACCAATAAGTAAACTATTGGGGATCGGTCCTTCTTCATTATTGATACAATAAAAGAGGCTTCTTCTTAATTGTAGTTTAGTTTGGTTCATCTCCCGATGATGCTAACATAGTTACCGAAACACTTGTTGAGTGTTGTATTCAAGAGTTTCGGTGTTTGTGAAAACTTCAGAATTATAATCGGTGGTCTGTAGATACTCGAATATTTCCTATCTCAAAAGAAAATATTCATGAAATCAAGATACTATTGGCTGTCAATAAGATTATCAGTATCATTTTAAGCATGTACAAGATGAGGGTGATGGTCGACATCTCTCTATGCATTGCACACCTCCATAAATTAATGTCTCTATTGTGGTCTTCTACTTGTCTTTGGTCGTCCTCTTTTTCTTATTCCTTCAAGTCGGTGAAACATAGTTCGTTTCACTGGATTACATTCTTTCTTTTTCAAGACATCATTAGTCCATCTCATGCGGTTGATTTTCACTGACCGAGTGAGTTATGGTATATGGTATATTTCGTACAGTTCATAGTTGTATCTCTTCCTTCCTATCACATTCTCACATACTGCCCCGTACCAACCACTGTTCTTGCTGAGGGGCCATGTTTGTGATCTATACATTAGAACAAGTTTTATGAGTGTTTTATACATATTTATTTTCCTCATGATGTTCCGAGATGTAAGCTGAGGAAGAAGCCTATATTGACCAAGAGCCGTGTAACATTCAAGTCCATGAAACCTCACTTCCTTAGAGAAAGACCATGGAAGGGGGTGGTAAAAATGAACACTTTTAGAGGGGTCTGACAGCCAGCAACAGGGGTCGCGGACCTCATGGGTCCTTTTAAAAAAAAATCGAAATTGTTGGAATCCTTGGATGTTAAAAAGTAAAAAAAAATGGGTACAATAGATCAGAAAAAATCCACCAAATTTTAGAGCGATGAGGAACCACTCAAATATTTAGTTTTCTGATGTATTTTAAAGCAAAAATAAGTAATTGTGGTGTCCAAGGAAAAACCCCGAGGACTGCAAAATGTTATTCTCCGAAAACTGTAAAAATTTTGAATTAAAATCAGATCAAATTAAAGAGTTCATAGAGATAAGTAAAATTAATCAAATGATGAAAATCTGTGACAAATCATTCTTTGGGCCTCAAGTAACTTTGAGCCCTAGGATTTTTTCTTTAATTAACCCCTTCTATGGACCCCTAATTTTTAACCAAATGGAGGATACTTATATGCCAGAACATTTTCAACTGCTCTATTTTAAAAACAGTGGAACATTGAAAAATCCTCTTTTCATCTTTTAAATGTTCTATGTTGTATTTATTTTCTCCTTGGTTTCCATCTCTTTCTCTGCATTGGCTAGTCTGGGTCACAATTTTCCCATTCTTCACATAATTTTATTATACACTGTGTCCCACTTCACGGTAACACCTATGTAGCTCAGTTATTAATAAATCGATTTATTTTAAACTTGGTTAAGTTATACACCTCTTGAAGGTAACTAAAAGCGCATATACCTATTTAATTTATTCCATAGACGTGCGTACTAAGGGGGTGAAAATGGGGTAAATTTTCAGGTAAATTGTATCAGAGATTTTTTTTAAGATTACCACCATTTCATAAGACATCCTTTAAAACCCCTTTGTGCCAAATTTTGTTAAAATATCTCTAGTAGTTTTAGAGGTATAAACAGGTACCATATAATGTTTTGTCAAGAATTAATGGCCTTTAACTCGGAACGAGGTGAATTTAGAAACTAAGGTATTTCACATTTTTTGCTACAAATTTGAAGTAATAATCAAAAATATCTACGAACTCGCCAAAAACACTAAAATACAATTTATCTGAAAATTTACCCCATTTTCACCCCTTTAGTCCGTACGTCTATGGAATAAATTAAATAGGTATATGCGCTTTTAGTTACCCTCAAGAGGTGTATAACTTAACCAAGTTTAAATTGATTTATTAATAACTGAGTTACGTAGGTGTTACCGTGAAAAGTGGGACACACTGTATATTAATTATAGGTTTACAAAAAAAAAATGTTCTACTAATGGGATTCCGTAACTGTACCCCAAATGTTTTTGACGTGCTGAACACGATGCCATAGTCCGTTTTGCACCATCAAGTCATGATTTTGAGAAAACTTACCCTAAATGTGCTAAAGATACCTGTCGGTGGCTTTGAGCGGTTGTATCTCCGAAACGAAGGAACGCACATACTTTTGGTTTGCGCCATTCGATTTTTCATGATAAATAATTCCGTTAAGCCTGTCAAAGGGAGAAATGGCCCTAGAAGCTTGGCCGCGTTGAGGAGCAAAATCCTGGAACCTCTCACTTTTGGCAGCCGATATCTCGTTTAAAAGTCACTGGAATGGATCGTGTTCTACATCATCGGATTGGAAATTTCATTTGCAATCAATCTAGTACAAAAAGGGGTCTTTTTGTCTAGAAAGTTAGAGTGTTAATTGTGAAAAGGTGTCGAAATCGCGTACATTTTTTAGATGCCTTCAAAATTTTGCAAAAAAATTGGCGGCAAAAATCTGAAAAAATTCAGGGTTACATAGGAAGGCGAGAGAAATCGAATGGCACAAACCGCAGCTCTGTATCTCGTTTCATTTTCGATTCATTTGTGCATGAACGAAGGCAGAAAGGTATTTTTGGCAGTTTTACGTTAAGTTTTCTCGAAATCCAGACGTGATGGCGCAAAACGGACTACGGCTTCGTGTTCAGCACGTCAAAAACCTTCAGGATAAGGTAATGGAATCCCATTGATCGGACATTTTTTTTGTAAACTTGTGTTATTATTGCTGACAAAAATTATGATACTGTTATCGTCAACTGTTTCTATAAATTGCATTTGTTAATAGGAAAAGCTTATTCTTTTTGACATACCGTTTATACTTCCCTGATAAGCAAAACCCCCGTGCGTGACAAAATCGAAGAAACGGGATAAAGGAGTTTAACTTCCAGGTTACCTGCCAGCTAAGTCGATATCTGCAATAATATTTGTGTGCGAATAGAGCAATTTTGTTGCATATTTTAATCTAATTGCGATTGTTCTAATACAATGTTTTCTTGCATTAACTGCTTGAATTGTGTTCTTATCTACAAAATATCATATTTGTATAGCAAAATGACAGTAATAGGAGCAGCAATAGGATTTTTCGAGGTACACGCAAAATTACAGTAAAAACACGGCAAATGTTACCCGATATGTTTCTTTTGCGGTGTTTTAGCTTAGTAATGATAGGTTGCTGTGTATCTTTTTAGTATTACGAAGCATTCTAAGCAATATGGGGTATTATAATATACATTTAGATTGATTTAACTGGATTTTTACTTACTAAGTACATCTTAATATCAGCTATAAGAAACTGATTCTAACTTATTTTCAACTAAAAATGATTTTACGGCGGTTTTGCTTAGCAGGGCAATATAAAGGTGCAGGAGTTGGGTGACTTTTTGAAACTAATTGTCACAAGAGTTTTGTGTGACTTAATTAATTCTGTCGGAACATAAATCACAATAAAATAGACTTCTAGCTTATGTCATCCCGTCACTTTGGCCTTAGTTCAAGATAATCGTCTTTTTCTTGCTTTTAAACACTTATTCTGATGGAAATTGAATCTTGAAATGCAGAACTTTTTTTCTTGGAAACTTAGAACTATTAAAACTGGCAGTTTAGTAATGATGCAATAAATCTGAGATGCAGTAGAAACTCGACAGAAAATGTTAAATTCCTCTACAGTTAAAAGGCGTGCGTGCAGTACTTTTGTTTACGACTATAACTTTATAGTAAGGTTATTTTGTTAAGGGGGCATATATTTGCATTTTAAAATATTGAAAGAAGTTAGAATTCGGAGATAAAATATATAATAATAATCTGAATTTTTTCTAAATATGGTATCATTTTTCTTTCTGGCTAATTAAGGAACAGGAGTGTCTTTCTGGGAATAATTTTCTGTATTCAAAATGTTTAAGGGGGGATTCCCATGAAATGAGCTGAAAATTAACGTTTTTTAGGAATTTTTATTCGGAAAACTATTGGACAAGTCGTTTTCAAATTTTGGAGATATATTTATTATACATTAAAGCAACTACATTCAAATTTGTATGTGATTATAATGAAAATTGTGGCTTTGATATCCCCAAAATTTCCTGGATTTTCAGCTCTTTTAATGGGAAAGAATCTGAAAAAAAAATTGTAATGGTGCTATAACTCCATTTTTTTTCTTACAACTTTAAAAACTTGATGGAAGGTGCCATGCCAGAAGCCGATCCTGTGAATCGGTATCATTTATAAAATGATTAAAATGTCTGATAGAGCATAAAATGATGATGTGCCGAAAGGGCCACCCGGCTCTAATACTGTGTGCTTTTAGTTACATAACCAATATGTCGTTTCTATTACAGGATGATGAAATTAAGACATTTATAAAGGGTATACTTGAGGGTGCTAATCTGGAAGAAATTACAATGAAAACCGTTTGCCAGCGAGTATATGGCCACTATCCAGAGTTCGATCTCACTCACAAAAAAGATTTTATTAAGTCAACCGTAAAATCAGTAAGTATTTGAAATAATATAGAATGTTTAGCATATAGGAAATTGTGTTTCTCTAACACTATTTCAGAAATTACAAATTCCACAATTAAAAATTGTGTTGAAATAAGCACACTGTGCTGGAATAATATCGACAAATCAGAAGCCGTTTACCACATTTAGTGGTTCGGTTGCAACGATTAACAAAAGGTATTTATTTCTAACGTCACATTTGACGTTGTGAAGAGTTTTGAAGTTTTTTGTGTAATTTCTAAAATCTTGTTAGAGAAAGTATAGTCTGCAACACGTTTGGAATGGCTGGCGTATTCCATACTCTCGAACCGTACAAACTTTTCGCGCGTGTGGAATATGGGCCATTCCATAACTTGTAGAATATACTATTCTGATGTTTTCTCTATTTCCGCTTAGGTTGTTCGGTACCTGTAAATATACAGTGTGTCCAAAAATACTGCTCAAAAAAATAGTTGATGAAACATTTGATTGACAAAAAAACCTATATTGTCAGGATCAGAACGACTTAGTCTGGTTTTGGTGGGCCTTTGAAATTTTTCCTACTTAATTAAAATTCATACTTATTAAATTGATAATTTCTTATAAACTATAATGCTCAGAAACGTTGACATTTGATGAATCCTCTAACTTTTTCGTTTTTTATTTTTCAGCTTATATCAACGTGAACTAATTTGAAATTTAGAGTATAAGAAACTTTTATTGATCAACAATCTTCAGACGTTTGTTCGAGTACAAAATTCACATTTTGTTTCTCATATTTTTACTTACTACTGCATTTTAAATATTAACATGTTTAAACAACTTAATTATTTAGTTATATAAGTTTACTATGAATATTTTTATGAGAAAATATGAGAATTCATAGAATTTTAAAACGTTTTGTTTTGCAAAAGAAAAAATGTTTTCACATTCAGAATGTAGTATTTATACATAAAAATTAAATTAATCTTAAAATCTAGCACATCTTAATGTTAATAATTATTATGATTTTATTCAAACTAGAGGTACCTACAATTGTAAGATTTGATATAATTTTGTTGTTATTTTTATAATGCATGTATATGTGTGTATATTGTGTTAGATTTTAAAGATTTATGTAGTTTAGTTTAAATTGTTCAAAAAGTGGTTTTTATTTTATATGTACATTTTTATAGTCTATTCCAAAAATGAAAACAAAAAGAATATATCTATTTTCATATATCAGAATTACATAAATAATTAAAAATGTGTTTTAATATTGTTTATAAATATGAGAATATTTCTTATCATTTATGTCCTTATCAGTTAACGTTTTAGAAAAGCTTTGTTGTCATCAGATTGTCTATGCTGCTGTAGTTTTAGATTGTAATAATAGTTTAAATTGTATTAATTTTAAAATACAATTTTTATTATCAGTTCGTTATTTATTATTACCCTAACTAACCTCTTTAAAATGTGAGGAGATTATTGAAGAATTTGTTTCAATAGAGAGAGAATATCAAGGTGTCATTTCGGAAACTGAACAGTGTCCTAGTGAGATTTAAAATTATTATTATTTTTTTTTTTTTCTTTTCAGTATATAGAATTAATTTGCACTATTTGCAATATTTTTAATTCATTTACTGGCAGTATAATGTAAACATGATGTAATGTTGCGAACTACGTTAACACATTCACTGCCCACATCATATAATTGGCTATTCGCATAGAATCGAATAATGCCCTTTAGTATTGGAAGATATTTAACACTAAAGCCATCAGAACGTGTGAGGTGCAGTCTGGGCACAACTTAAAAATAAGTGACTACACTCGTTGCACGTTTCACCCACCACATCATCGACTGAAATTGTTTCAACTGTCTCCCTATTGATCATGGTTGGCGAAACACACGTTGAGTGTTATGTTTTTGTGTTTGTGAAACTATTTCAGAGGCAGCAACACTCCAAATGTTCCAACTCTCTCCAAGAATATTCATATTGGCAAGCTTGCCAGTTTCCAGTAAGTTGCCAACGTTACTGAGGTCCAATAAATATACAGGGTGGACCATTAATAATAGGCCATAGTGCATGAGTAGATTATTTGGGCCAAAATGTGAGGATATAACCGGATATGCTTTAGTAAAATGTTGCTGTGGAAAAAGATACAGGGTGTCAAAATTCAAATTATTTTTTCGTTTTTTTGCAATAACTCGACAGCCTCTTGACTGATCTTTGTCAAATTTGCTAGAGGAACTTTTTTTATTCTAAGAAACAATAATTTATGTATTACATCACATTAGATCATAGAGGGCGCCGCAGGACCTGTATCTGAAGATGAATTTTTTCACTTTTTTTTTTTTTTTGACGAAACGTGGTACTTCTGACTAGAAAATCTGATGAGGGCATCATTTCCACATATAAAAGGTACACTTGGTAGAACTTGATAACTCCAACCGTTTTCAAAGAAATTGCCATTAAACATTTAAATTATTTTTTGAAAGACAGATTAAAATTTAATGAAACAAAGTGTGTATTTATTGAAAAAAGTACAAAACGTAAGGGAAAACAAAATCGTCGTGATAACAGCGTAAACTCTTTCTCACTTTTTTATGAACTAATGGAGTATTTTCATGGTATTGAGATAAATACATAAATCAAAAGATTATGTAAAATAATTATCTAATCTAAACCCCATTGTTGCAACTTAGAGTAAATTTTGGATATGGTCTTCAGCTACTGCTATGCTTTTTCTAATTCTTTTCATCAAAGATTTTCTTACGTTGAAAAATACATTTTCCTGTCCTCTAATAAAATTGGCTGCGTTTTGTATTTTGTCCCACAGTTTTTCTCTTGAATTGATAGTATTTGCATAGACTAAGGACTTCATATGTCCCAACACATAATCCAAATTATAATCAGGACTCCTCGGTGGCCAAGCACACTCACTTCCTCGACCGATCCATCTGCGTGGGAGTCTCATAAGGATAATTCCTGACTTCAATGGAGAAATGAGTGGGAGCTCCATCTTGCATAAACCACATTCTGTTCCGTATGTCTAGCATGAAAGCATGTAATATATCAGCAAGAGTATTTTGAAGAGAAAACAAATAAGACTGTCCATTTAAATTTGGAGGAAGGACAAATGGTCCCAATAACTGATCGCCGATAATACCACACCAAACGTTAATCTTAAATTCGTGCTGAAAATGCCTTTCTTTAACGGCATGAATATTTTCTACTTGCCAGTGATGGGTATTGCTCCAGTTAAAGACACCTCGGCGAGTAAAAGCTGCTTCGTTGGTAAATAAAATGTTCTTAAAATAATTTCCATCCCTGTTGTGTTTATTTAGAACAACTTGACAAAATTTGTGGAAGATCCCTCCGAAGTAAGTTTTGTACAGGAGTGAAGTGATATGATGGGTAGAAGCGTTCTTTGCACAAGACTCTTAGAACAGATTGTTTACTCACCCCTGTTGCCGCTGATAAACAACTAGAGTCGACTTGGGGATCTTCATCCACACGAACTAAAATTTTTAGTTCTTGATCTGAAATAATTCGTTTTGGTGGTCCTACATCATTTTTATGGAGAAATGAACCCGTTTCTCCCAAACGACGAAACATCTTTTAAAATCTTATGGTCTGGCTGCATTCTATTTGGATATTGAAATGAGTATCTCCTCGCTGCAGCACGTACACTAAAATTTTTTGGTACGTAAATACTTATCATAACCTTCATTTCTCTATTTGAAAAATTATTACGTCGAGGCATTTTAAATAAAGAAGTTAAAGAAATTAAATCGGGGAAACCAGAACAATAAAAAATGATTAAATGACGTACAAGACAGAACTAAAACGTAACCAAAGCACACTTTTCAATAAATACCCTTTGTTTCATTAAATTTGAATTTGTCTTTCAAAAAATTATTCAAATGTTTAACGGACGTCTTAACTTTTAGCGAACATTGGCTGAAGCCTGATGAAATAGGTATGGTAAATATACATAACTATACAATGGCCTCACATTATGCCAGAACTACCTCAGCACATGGTGGTAGCATAATTTTTGTAAAGGACGGTATTGATTTTAAAGCTCGTAAGGATATTGTACTGTTGTCACGTGAATCACTCTGTGAAGTATCAGCAGTAGAGGTTATCAATGGTAAATACATTATTATTTCACTTTACAGAACACCTAATAATGATACAAAAAAATTCGAACAATTTATTGATATTGTCTCTACCATTTTAAACAAATTAAAGGTACATACACATAAGATCATAATAACTGGTGACTTTAACATACATTTTCATACTCAAGATAAATATGACAAAGAATTTAAATATCTGTTGACGTCTTTTAAGTTTAACACGTGCATAACAGATGCAACTAGAGAAAACAACTGCTTAGACGACATATTAATAAACTTTTCAGGCAAGTACAGGACTGTGGTAACAGATTTACATATTTCTGATCATAATTCAGTTACAATTTATATAGACCTTCTAGAACCAAAAAATGTAAATATACGAAAAACGGTTAGACCAATAACGGAACAAGGTTTATTTAAATTGCACAACATAATGCAAACAGTTGACTTTTCCTTTGTTAAGTCTGATAGCCTTACAATTAATGATAAATGGGACATGTTCATAGAAGAGATTATAAAAAATACAAAACTTGCTTTTCCAGTAAAAATAATTACTACTAATACACTAAAAAATCATACAGTATCTTGGTTTAATGAACATCTAAAAAATATGAGAGATAGTCTTGGGTTAGTGCATGATGTATGCAAACAGTCTCCCACTAATGAAAATAAAAACATGTATGTGGAATTAAAAAGACAATATAAAGTTGAAATTTTAAATACCAAGAAAAGAATAAATAGTGAGTATATAAAGTCCAAAAATAACTCTTCTAAATCAATGTGGGAGGTAATTAATAATTGTAGGCCAAAAGTTCATGCTTCTCCTGATGACGCAATAGATCCCACTAATTTTAACAATTACTTCATTAATCAGGCAGAAGTATTAGTATCCCAACTACAAAAGGTAAGGCATCTACCTGAAGAATTCTTGACCAGAAACATTAACATTAATAAAACATTCATATTTCGTGAAGTAACATTCAATGAAGTACGGGACGCAATAAATAATCTAAAGAATAAAAACTCCCTGGATATTTATGGTATAAATGTAAAAATCATAAAATAAATAAAAAATATGATAATAACACCTTTAACACATTTAATAAATTTATCGATAAAGACAGGTGAATTTCCTGACTCTCTAAAAATTGCTAAAGTGATCCCGATTTTTAAAAAAGGAAACCGCGATGACCCAGGTAATTATAGACCGATATCTTTAGTTCCTATCATTGCCAAGATAGTGGAATGGCTTTTAGCCAAGCAAATAGCAGAGTATTTCGAAAGTAATAGTTTATTTGTTAATGAACAATTTGGTTTCAGACAAAATCGTAATACGGAAATGGCAATTTTATCACTTGTAGATAAAATCTCCAAGGGATTTGATGAAGCGACGTATATAGGTGGAACTTTCTGTGACCTGAGCAAGGCTTTTGATTGTGTAGCACATGATACGCTAATTCTAAAACTAAGTTTTTATGGATTTAATCCCTTGAGCGCTAAAATGATCCAAACATATCTAACCAACAGACAACAAATGGTCCACTATAATGACATGAATTCTAGCTTAAGTCCGATTAAATATGGAGTACCACAAGGGTCAATACTGGGACCATTGCTGTTTCTCATCTACGTTAACGATATAACTAACTGCCTTCCAAATAGCGATCTAGTTTTGTATGCAGATGATTCGACTACTCTGGATGAACATAACAACTTAAATCAGCTCTTAAATTTAATTGATAATACACAATCAGATGCCACCTCATGGTTTACAGCAAATCAACTACACCTCAATGAAAGTAAAACTATGAAATGCATATTTACACTAAAACACTGCGTGCTTGATAACCCGCCCTCAGTTAAATTTCTTGGAGTGCATCTAGACTCCAGGCTTTCATGGGAAACACATGTAGAACAACTGTCAAAAAAACTCCAAAAATACTTACGTTTTGAGAAATTTATACCCTGTTGTAGAAAGTTCAGTTATATTAACTGCTTACTATGGTCTATTCCACTCTAATATGTGTTACACAATATTAGCTTGGGGACATTCACCACACGCCGAGCATATTTGTAAACTTCAAAGGCGTTCAATTAGAGTTATCACAGGATCAGGATATCGTGAAGATATAAAACAAAAATTTATTGATTTAAAAATTCCCACTTTCTATTGTGTGTATGCGCTGAAATGTTTACTATGGATAAGAGACAATATTCATCTATTCAACTATCATAATGATATTCACCACCACAATACGAGAAATAATGCAATGATTGAAATAGAGTTTCATCGAGTAAACAAAAGCAAATTCTCTATAAATTATTATGCACCTAAACTTTACAATAAACTGCCAAACCATATTAAATACTTACCTGCTAATCAATATAAGGAGAGCATACCTTACCAAAAGAACATTCTATTCTTTGAATGAAATGATAAATGATGATTTCCATGTTGATTAGTGCACCTATTTTTATACTTTATGTTAGTAGATTTTTAAACTGTAGTGTGTTCTGTGTCTTTAGTATTGTTATTATATTTTCTATTTAAAATTTTAATCACAATTTTTGTGTTTCTAACCGATAATTTTACATATAAATATTAGGTAATGTCTCTGTTGTTGTTGACGAATGTAAACGATTTGTGTATTGACATGATCTTAATAATAAATAAACGGAAATTTCCTCGAAAACAGTTGAAGTTATCAAGACCTACCAAGTGTACCTTTTATACGTGGAAATGACGCTCTCATCGGAGTTTCTAGCCAGAAGGACCACAACGTTTCGTTCAAAAAAAATATGAAAAATAATTCATCATCAGATACAGGTCCTGCGAGCGCCCTCTACGATCTAACGTGATGTAATACATAAATTCTTGTTTCTTAGAATAAAAAAGGTTCATCTAGCAAATTTGGCGAAGATCAGTGAAGAGGCTGTCGAGTTATTTGCAAGAAAACAAAAAAATAATTTGAATTTTGACACCCTGTATCTTTTTCCACAGGAACATTTTACTAAGCATATTTGGTTATATCCTCATATTTTGGCCCAAAGAATCTACCCCTGCACTATGGCCTGTTATTAATGATCCACCCTGTATACACAAATGCATTTGCATAGGAATAGTCACTTTTGCTTATATAACTATAACTTACGCTATTTTTTACAGTTTTCATAAAATTTACCCAAAGTGTAAAAACACTTATAAAATAGCTTTATTTTGATTCCAACAAGAACGATTCTAGAACAGTTCCCATCATGCGCAGTAAAGAAACAGTCATGAGCAGTACACTAAAATTCATAATTTCTTAAACTGCGCAAGACGGGAACAGTTCTAGAACTCTGAAAATTTAGAACCATAAGTACATTATAAGTACTCTCAAATGCCTGGCTTATTTTATTTTAGAAGCTAATTTATTGAAAATGTTTGGACCTAGGTAAGCAGGTAAATCCACCTTAATTTAAAAAATGAAATGTTCAAATTCTTATTTTGTCTAGTGTTAATGTTGCAAATATCTTGTCAACACAGAGTTAGATTTGTTTTTAAAAAGCATACACGTACAAGAGTTAATATTTTAAAATCGGAACAATCCTCTACATGATTTTGCAATGCACCTTAAAATTCGTTTTTGAATGATAAATACATGTGAGGATAAGGTGGCACTACCCCAAACACATGATATCTTAGTCTTGATCTTACCTGAGCCTGGTACATATTTAATAATTGTTCTTGTTCAAAATTAATTTAACATTGCTCAACAAATAAGCTATATAATTTTGATATTAAGTTACCATAGTGAGCATTCCAGTTTAGACGCTTGTCCACGTGATTTCTAAAAACTTATTTTGCTTTTCACTTCTCAATGTGCTGCCAAGTACCCTTACTCTGGTTGCCCAGACTCTTTAGAGGGAACACCTGAAGCAGCGATACCCACTTATATCGAATCACTTAAGTACCAGTTTAACATTGAGACAAATGATAGTACCTCTTAGGCCTGCTGCGTCTATTGTGAACGTAGTAATATAGAGCAGGAGTCGCAGAAATCATTCGGTTTCTTCATGAAAAGTTGGAAACAATTAATTGGTCCTATGGTACATTCAACACTTACTAGTTTGCATTGCCTTTAATTGTAAAGGACGAAGTGGGAAAGGATTTTCAAATGGAACTATTTATAACATATTTTAAAATTAAGTCCTCACATAGATTTTCAAAAAAAAAAAATCTTGATTATTACTAGCCTTAAACACTGAACATTGCCTGCAAACTATATCACTATAAGGTGGAAAACAAATTTTAATGAGCAAAGTGCTGAAATATTAATCATAGATCCGATAAAGGTAAGTAAATCGTTCTGCAATATTTCTTACTTTAAGGATATCCATAGTAAGAACAGTGATCTTGAGGACAGAGCGCTGAATGTAATTAAATGATCCATTGAACTTACCTGTGAAGTTCGATCGTAATTATATGAAACGTTTCGCCCAAAGACGAGTTGGGTGGGAGTAATAGCTCCCAGCCATTCCGCTTTTTTTAAGACAATGTGACTCCATCTAGCACCGGAAACCGGTACTACGCAGTACGAACAATGATTTCTTCGGACGAAGCGCCTCATATAATTACGATCGAACTTCATAGGTAAGTTCTCTACCGTGGACTTTTTCTCTACCGTGGACTTTTGGCAATAAGAGCAAGCAAGAGCGAAGCAACGAGGTACTAGGCCACTTTTCTATCGTATAAGGCCAAACGAGAACTGAAGGGTGTAAGACAGAAACAAATTGAAACTCCGCAGACAGAGCTGCTCACGCACATGTGGTGGGAACAGCAGGTGGCACTTTGTACGATATATTACGATAGAAAGGAATAGCCTAGTTGCTTCGCTCTCGCGTGTTCTTATTGCCATACCAAAACGAACACTTTCTGAATGTGTATATGTGAGGGATCCTTGTGTGTGTTGTGTACAGAAAAAAAAATGATGGGGTAATGCCAGTGTGTCTTCAAATAACTTCTTTTTCTTCAAAATGTAACATTTTGACCTGAGAATATGAAGGAACCGGATCTAATAATTTTCAAATTATTCTTCAGTCTGGCAACACTGTAATGTTGAAATGATTGTTTATTTGATCCAAAGAGGATTAATTAGATAGAGTGGAAGGTTTCATAGGGTAATAAAGAATGTTATCATAAATAGTTTCAGCGCTCATTATGTGTTAGATGTATAATTAAATTCTCTCATTATCTCACTTACTGGAAAAGTTAGACATCTAATTTGTACAAGTAGATTTCTTAAAAATTGTAGAAATTGGATGTAAATATTAAGAAAATAGATACTATTCTACGAAATTTATATTTTGTAATGTTCATATATAAACTAGGTATACAAATATTATAACTAATGAGTCAACATAAATATGATACATATATTCGTATGAAATGAAATAATTTTTGTTCGTCTTGCTTCCACAATTAGAAATATAACAGGCCATCGCCATTTTAATTTTATTACAAAACAGGATTTCATTAACAAGATAGTCAGACGGAGAAGACGCGATAGACGAAAACAGTTTTGTACTCTCCTCAATTTAAAGGGACACGACATCCAGCGGAAACGGTTTCGGGATTTGTCGGTTACGCATTAAACGAATTTCACCAAGCTTACTAAAAGATAGGTTGGCTCATTAAAATCGACAAGTGCTACGTCACGTATAGACCTCGATGACAGCTGCGGGTGGCTGTTTTTTCCTCATTTTATTGAAAAAAGTTTCAAAATTATTCTTTCAGTGTACAACTGTATCCTAACCGAATAGATACCTTACATATAAACATAGAAGTACTTCATGTGACATGTTACAAAGTAACCTGTTTTTTTAGTGACCATGGCTACTGACAGTCAGCTGAGTTCGGTCGTTCCGTTCTATCAGGACAGTGTTGTCCATATTACACTATTGGCCTCTCTTTCTAATGTTACCTTCTCCGTCTGATTGTTGCATTGTGGCAACTGTGCGAGAACTCCGCGCCATTGCTAAAAGATAGAAGGTTTTCCGCCGGCTGTCCTATCTTGTCAATTCCTTAATCTGTGCCTGTGGTCTGACGATTCCTCTCATTGTACTCGAGTGTTTCTACATCCAAACTGGCAGATGGTGCTGTTGCCTTGCATAGGCGAACCTTCCACTTTGCCCTACTTCCCGTGTTCCCGTCTACTCAAAACTTTCTTTTTGCTGCGTTTCCTGTGCTGTGTTGGTTTCTGGTTCAGCGCTGGTCAATTTTTAGTGAAGAAGTTGATTAACTCGACCAGATTGTAATTGTAAAAAATGGTAGGTAGCTAAATTATGAAACAAAATCTAATTCACCCATGGTTTGCACGTATAAAAAGTTAAATACATTTTATATACGAGCACATACGAGTAAGGTTATGTTACCTCGTGTTCATGACTAACGTCCACTTTTTCTCTTGTTTTAGGCATCTGTAAAAGAAGGTAATCCTGAAAAACCTGGACAAGATACTACTCCGATTCATCATATCAGAATTACATTGACTTCACGAAATGTTCGTTCATTGGAAAAGGTATGTTCAGACCTTATCGATGCTGCTAAAAAACAGAAATTACGTGTAAAGGGACCAGTCCGTATGCCCACCAAAATTTTACGTATTACAACACGTAAAACTCCTTGTGGTGAAGGTTCCAAGACATGGGATAGGTTCCAAATGAGAATTCATAAAAGAGTAATTGATTTACATTCACCATCAGAAATTGTTAAACAGATCACCTCCATCAACATTGAACCAGGTGTAGAAGTTGAAGTTACTATTGCAGATGCCTAGGCGTTTGTTTTAAAACGTGATATGTTTTAATAATACTGACAAATAAAATTTGTTTATATATACCTGTTTTTTTTAACTTTTTATTCCAAACGAAAGAATTTGAGTAGAAAAAGGAAATATTTCTACTTTTGATTAATAAATATGTATCAACTTATGTCTTATCCAATATAAGTGACTGATGTTAATTTGTGAAAATATACTTCGTTGTAGCCTCTAACAGGCTGATGAAGATGATAGCGAAAAGGTTGACCTACTCACTTCGGTGAGTTTAGTACTTTATTCCGAGCTATATTTTGAGATATTGCTAACTCTTAGTGTTGGTGTGCTGGCGTAACGTTTTTCAACTGTTTTATAGAACTGTGATTCAACGTTTTTAACAATAAATACAGTAACAGAAATTAATGTTCAATTTGATGGTAAATTGGCTAAGCAGTCGAGAGAAATAGATTTCCTATAAGTTAGATTGATAAACTTATTGTATGGGGTCATTAAATCACAGAACCTGGAACTATATTATTCTTGGTGAGCATACAGTGCTTTTTTCACCTTTTTGCACTCTGGATCTCTAGCCACTTGTTTGCCCATCGTCAACAGCAATGTTAAAATAATAGTGAACTTAGATTGAATTCAGCTACAATTTTATGTACCTTCTAAATAATGTGTACTTAAACTTATGTGTGAAATGGTTATATTCTGTGTCGTATGCGGAAAAAAAATCCGGGTTCACTTAGATAATTGATAGGTTTTTATGTTCATATGTTATATGTAAAGTAGCTTTTTTGTCCGCGGCTTTTTATTTCGGATTTTTTTTCCGGATTTTTCTTCCTAGATTCCTGTATGTGGTTGATACCGAAGTCTGCACATATGGTGATGCAAAAAATAATTGCATACTTCTGGTATTAAAGTACGTGTTCAACTTTCATGCTGAATAGGACCACTTTATGCCTTTGATACATAAATAATTAGTAAGGATTAAAGTGTTTATGTACCGTTGTGAGCAAATAAAAATGGGATAACTATTTTTTTCTAACGTAAATCTGTCTCTATTTGAATATGTAATGAGTAGCCGAAATAAAACAGGTTAGCACTTTTATTATATTTTTTATTGTAATGCCGTAGTTATTGCTAAAGCAGAAGATGGATTGTCAATGAGACATACTGCACTGCGTTATACATTAACAAAAATTGTGTTTAACATTTTAAAAAAGTGAAGAATAAACGGTAAAATTAAAAATCCTGGATCAGGACAACAAAGGATATCCAACTTAATAAAAAACTAACTATTAATATTTTGTTATTGCACCATTTCAATTTATAACTTCTATAAGTCTGTTTGTCGCCTGGGCGAGAAGAGGGTGTCCCTGTTTACGTCCTTGTTGTTAGTCTTCAATTATTCCACTACGTTGTTTAGGTTAGCTTTCAATATATGCAACTGGCTAATGGATTAGGTCCAATGCCATAAAAGAAAAAAAAAAAAAAGTCTGGCATAGACTTAAATAAAGTTATATACAATAATCATTAGTAATAATATTTTCCCATGCATTATTTACTACTTCCAGTAATTCGTTCTTCAATATGCCACAAAACACCAGGACCACATGCCCATATCCAAGCCCACATGTTAACGGAAAATCTACCACTTTTGTCGTTGTTAGATATATACTTCTCATCGAATCGAGTATTCGGAGGTCGGTAAATACGAATACGACCGTGTGTGTAGACTGCAAAGTTTTTTCATCTGTAAAGATTACATTGTTCCAAAAATTTACATCAAACACAAATCCTAGTCGAGCTTCTTTATGTTCAGCTTTAAGTAGATATTTCTGTGCTGCTGTATGACACCGTAGCTCCGATTCTCTTACTCACCGGCAACCGCAGTAGTACTGGATCCAGGAAAATTCGTTTCTTTAGCAGCCTGAATTACTGAGTGAAATGGATTTTCTACTAATTTGCAAATCTTGCTGTTGAGATGTTATCCTTCGTCGCCCTGTTCCAGGATTTCTACTAGTGCCTTGAGGAACACCTATTTGAATTATCTTTGCTGTACTGATGGCTTCTCTAACACGAGTCATTTGAATCCTGTCCCATAGATAAAGACATTTAACACTGTTCCACGTACTTCATAATGTTCTAATACATCTAAGAGCTTTTCGTGGGACACTGTGTCGAATGCCTTAGCTAGGTCTAGGAATACTGCAATACATATTTGTTATTTTTATTTAGATTATCAGTTATTTCTTTCGTCAGTTGGTATCTGGCATCGTCTGTTTGTCTGGGGCGGTACATCTGTTAAAGAATAATGCAGGTGTCCTTAGGCCAGCTCAGCGAGGACAGAAACTTCGCGTAGAGCAAAAGGGCAAATACTGGCTTGATCCCGATGTTCAGTACACATAGGGACTGCGAAAGCACGGCCTATCGATCCTTTTGGCTTGAAGAGTTTTCAGCAAGAGGTGTCAGAAAGGTTACCACAGGGATATGTAAAAATTTGTTATGTATTACTTACTGTAAGTATTTAAAACTCGACAGCGCAAGTATTATTTTAGTCTTTAACTTATTTATAATATTGCGTTGTGTAAAATTTCACATACACAAATACAAATAACATATTTTTATATGCAATAACACCATCATATATATATATATTCACATTTTTAAAATATCTTTACTCCTAGTCTACCAACAATCATCCGTCTTTATGTAGGATCTATGCATTTATTTTCAAATAATTCATTGCTGTCTATTATATACACCATTGTAAACCTCTTAAAGAAAGTGAATATTATTATTATTGTTTAAGAGTATACAATATATTCATACCGGCGCATTACATATTTTATTACAAGTATAATTTAATCACATGTTGGGGGCAGCTGAATTGTCAAGTATCTTTAATCAGACTATTCACTAAAATCTTTTGCGATAACACATTTATGATGCTCATGTGCATTTTCTTTACTGTTTTTTGTTAACAAATACAGATAGTATGTATTTGAAATATATGTTTTTATCTGGTTAATGAGAGTTCTATTACAACTGTACAGGGAAAAAAAATGAAAAACCTGCTATAAATATTTGTCATTGCATGAAAAAAAGTGATTTTTATATGTTTTATGAATTTTGTGTTTGCTTTGTTTGAGAGTTTGAGGGTATAGGAAAGGGTGTAGAGTGAATTTTTGGGGAATTTGGGTTGTCCATCAAGTATACCAGACTGTTTGTGCTGATATTGGAGGATTATCCTTCCATTTTTCAAATTTATTATTGAAATTATAGTATCTGTGGACATTCAACCCAGAGTTGGAAGCGAATCCTATTCTAGGAATAGCCCTGGACTATTATAGTCATAATACATAAATTTAATAAAAATTTTCAAACTAAAATACCAAAATGAGAAGTTGGAGCTGGGCTCCTGGAATTTACGTGAAAAGGTCAAAAACAAAAATTCTGATAAGTCTATGAAAATGCACCACAGTAACACAAATCACAGCTAAGTCTGTGAGAGTATTTAAAGCTAAAGTTAGGTCTGATGGGCCTGAGAGAGGACAAAACGTGTAGATTCTACCAAAAGGAAGAGGAAACCGTAGTCTGTGTGCTATGTGGGTAAGCCTAGCTTAGACTGAGATTCGAACTACTTGGTAAGGAAAAACCACCGACTGACAACTATACCAAGGGACTCTTATCAAGGCTGTGTGGAGTGAGATACAAATGGCAAAGCTTCATAAGAAGCTTTAAGGAAAGTGATAATCACGCGGTCGATCAGCCAACTCCTTTATTCTTTGTTGCGAACATATAAAGCAATTTATTTACTCGTTACAAGTGCTGATCGATTTTTGCCAAAATTGAGTCTAATTATGACAGCAAAATACGACAATATGTATCCAAAGTCTTCAGTAATATTTTGAAAGATAGTATTTGGATAATTATACTTATAAGAGGGGGCGGGGCCGAAATTGATAAACTTTGAGAATAACGCAATTATCTGCTGCTTTGCTACTATTCCTTGACTAAAACAATTAAAACCCTTTTAAGTTATTTATTGTGTTCCTGTCAAAAGTAATCGGTTTTCACTAAAAAAGAAAAGAAAAAATGGGTATAAAAAAGTTTCAGAATTATATTCCGTTTAATTTGAAATAAAATTATGAAATTTTAGGATTGATTCGCACCCATTTGTAGAGATCTTGGAGGACTATATCTTCTCCAAGAATACAACATTGCATGGTAAAGAAAATTTGGATAAATCATCATATTTTGACTGTCTACATGTAGTTACTATACGTAAACCATATATATAGACAAATTTAAACGATATAGTCACAGCCAATCTAATGGAAGAGCATAATAGGAAACATGACCAGGAAAATAATTAGACACCATATTCTCCAGGTAAGTTTAAGCAAACATGCAAAGTCGCTAAAAAATGAATGTCCCAGAAATAAAAAAATCAGGCAAAAAACAATCGTGGGAGTAAATGCAAATTCAACAAGACTTATATAAAGCAATAAATTCACTTAGTTGGTTATTTTTAAATATCTTTGTAACTCTGAATATGTAATTTGACAATAAGTGTACACAATTTGAATGTTGTATTGACCGAATAAACTATCTATCTACCTACATACATTCACTTACTTATGACATGATATATGTTACGACCATTAGAACAATGTGTATGCATCTATATAGTCTGATTATGGAAGAGGCTACAATAAAAGAACTCTCTCCAAACTCCCTGGATACGAGGTATATGCCATATAGTCTCCTGAATCTCCCCTCCGCACATTTACCTTAAAAGTGAGCTAGATAGACGACTCATCCAACTCCAGTAAATGGTGGTTAATATGCCACAGGCTAGGTCATCAAACGCAGCATGTTATTAGATGGCATAGACAGCCACAGCATCTACGGAATGCCTTCAGATAAGATGCGTACACCGTAGTCAACCACAAACTGCCCTTTAGTGTTCTGTTTCCTGGAAGACACGAATGGAATAAAACTGATCTGCAAATGCCAGATAGTTGTTAGTTCACAGGCCGGTTCAAAATCCTCGAAGGAACTGGAGCCAAGGAATACCTTTGCAGCCCACAAGTAAGATTTTCCTTGCATAATAATGTGTCTGTTTTTTTGGCTGAAATCTGTCATTGAACCATGTGTATAGATGCATCCCAGGTACATCATATAAGAATTTTCTCAGACAACTAAGCAGCTCTTAAAGTCCTGGATCCTATCATTTTAATTCTAAAACGGTGTGGAACTGCCAGAAAGCTCTAACCTGTTGACTGGGAATAACAAATTAAGTCCATTCTGCGGATACCTGCCCACTCTGATATAGAAGGCAACTAAATAGACGACTCTTTGGCCATAGAAGGTGTGGTATCGAGATTCATAGGACCAAAATCAGCACTTGGCCTAGCTTGAAATACTGCCAAAACAACTATCTTAGTCTTATTCCCGTATAACCATACAGTAAAAAGCTCTATCCATCTTTAACTTATACTACATAGCTTACCTTTACTATGCAGATATCGAATAAGTGTCTGCATGGCACATGACATATCAATTAAATACAATTGCCTATATTTTAGAGGGTAAAGACCCTACTCATATATGCTATATCACTGAAATAATGCTAAAGTACAGATACAATAAAAACTTTAATCTGTACAGTTTACAATAAAAAAATACATTTTTTCGTTTGAGGATATTGTTTAATCTTTCAATTTACAACTCTATTACACAAGCATTGAAGGAACGGTGTGATATATATGTATATAAATAACATTTTAAACACTTATCTTCTTGAAATCCAACTCTGGGATTCGAACCGTGGACCTATAACAGTTGACAGCAGTTCAGTATGCTTCATTTATGCAAATGTCACTTTGAAGAACTGTATTTAATATTTGCATTCCAGTATCTGCCACAATTTATGTACTATATTAGAATCGAGTGCACTAGCAAATTTCTGGCGTGATAGGTGAATATTGTTCAATATGTCGAATGTTCAGTGGATATTATGTTCACATGGGTGTTTCTTCTTATTTATGCCTTCACAGATGCCTTGTGATTCATGTAATGTTCTGGTTGGCCTCCCTTTCCTGTATAGCATATATGTGATAGTCTCACGTCATCTGTCATAGCTACTTGTAAGGTGCATGGCCTCACCAAAGCTCTTTCCCATTAACTCTTTGGTGGCATCAACTCAACGTCTTGGCGGTCTTCCGTCACTTACCATCTGGTTTCCCTGGGATAATCAAACGTTCGAGTTGAATTCTCTGGGGTTATTGTGGCCAGAAAATGAGAGGATTCAAGAAAATACAACACTGAACTATTGTTGTATTGACTATTTCTTAGAAAATCAAGTTGTTAGTACAATGGACTGTTCATGGAACTCACAGCAAGCATCTCCAAATTCATATTTAAAATACATCAATACACTGTCTATCTTAACAGTCCATGTCTCCAACGTGTAAAGAACGATAGAGAAATCTAGCAAATCTGATCTTTGTATGTCTTGTGGTATTCCGGCCACGCCAAATTTTGATTAACAAGGAAGTTGCCAATCTCGCCATCTGTATTCTTCATCGAATCTCATACTCTCAGTTTTAGGTGTTGTCCATAAGGGCCACAAGGTAAACCACCTTGTTTACTACCTCACAATCATTTATCCGTAACGTGCCTGAATGGTTTTCTTTTGCTCGGTCTACAGTCGTAATTTTTGTTTTGTAATTTACACTTAATCCATCCTCAGAGCTTATTGTTTGGAGGTTGCCCAGCAGGTGCATGAGCTTATCCTTGCTCGTTGCAACCAAAGTGGTATCATCTGCAAACCTCAACCTAGAAACCTTATTTCTTTCTAAAACTATTCCATTCTGCCAGTCCTCCGACACACGTCGCATTACGTGTTCACTATAGATTTTAAAGAGGAGCGGTGAGAGAATACAGCCCTGCCTGACGCCTTTGCCTTTATCGGAGTTAGTGTTGTCAATCTTCACTAAAGAAGAGTTTTCCTTGTACAGTCGACGAACAATAGAGATCAGATGTCTGGGTGTTCCTTTCTCTAATAGTACAGTCCATAGTATATTCCAGTCCACATTGTCAAATGCCTTACTGAAAGTCCATGAAGCAAAGATACATAGGCACATAATATTCTCGTACCTTTTCGAGAAGTTGACGTAAATTCAATATTTGTTATCTTGTACTTAAAAAAGGCGTGCTTGCTCACGAGGTATTTATACGACGAGGGCTTGCATCTTTTCAGTTTATAACACTAAATATTAAGAGACAGGGGAGGAAAAGGATACTGGAGGAGAAATCAACTTTGCAAACTTTTTAAATTATTTATTATAGTCATACAAGTATAGGGTTGTTGCGGAAATGTTAGAACCTCTTTTAACTTTGTTAGTTTTGGAGTTAAGTAAAAAAAGTTCAAAAATAAAAGATATAGAAAATTACATGTGTTTTTCAAAAATTGTTTCAGAAACACAATTGAAAGTCGCCTTTCGGAGATATGAATGAATATTTTTTTAAAGTGGAATATCCCGTCTATTTTTTATACCATTTGAAAGGTTACAATAAAGCTATTTAATGATATATATAAAACATTACATTTATCTTAAATTTATTTTGTCTAATTTACTATAAATTGACAATTTATTAAATTAGCCATGGAGGATCAAAGATCTTTAATTTAAAGTAAACAATACGTTGGTTACATCAAGATATTTGTTGGTAACTAATTTCACTTTGTTTTACATAAAATGAAGAATTATATATAGCAATCATTACATGTTTTTCGGACTTCCATTGACTCAATGGGAACAAAATAAAAAATTAAATATCTAGTAGAGTTTTTAGGGAAAATACTATGTTTCATATATCTTTTTTTATGGCCTTTCCGATGTTGGTTTCTCACACTCTCATGCAGGCAACGTAAATTTTAGAAACTGTACATTTTAATAAAAGTTTAATAATAGTTAAGACCGATCGTATTTTTTTGAAAAACCACTATGGTCGCCAGCCCTGTATATGACACATAAAGAACTCAAAGCTGTCGACCGAGCTAATATATAGGTAGGCCGGGGCCTGCTGAATTTTTCTACACTATATTAAATAATAAATATAATGTATTATTTAATAGATAAAACATCATTACTCTCATGTAAAATATTTTATGGTACGATTAAGATAAGAAATAAACAAAAACACGTCTCTTTTAATTAAAATTTCTAACTCTTGTGATATAGTTACGCGAACCACCCCTAACTAAAACGTTATACCTAAGGAACGGATAAACAGAGATGTTCTTTGAAGTTATCTGTTAATGCCATGAAGGATGGGCAATGCGTCCATCAATGCATCAGATATTCCTCATTTGATGCAAAACAAAGTAAGATTTTTTAACTTACCAGAAACGTCATTCAGTTTCTACCGAAAATATGATTTTTAAATCTCTAGTATTATTTTGTTCATTCTAATACACAAAAATCTGAAATATGGCTCTGTAGTACCTTGTCTTTGATATTTGGATGGCTGGTTTTTATTGCCTTTTTTATGTGCCTTAAACAAATGGACACAACTATACTTTACTAACATATTGATATTAATGCCAGCAATCTATAGTCGTCACAAACATTTGTTGATCTCTTCTTATGTAGTGGCACGAAGATTGACATTTTCCAATCATCGGACCAAATTCCTGTTTCCCATATTTTTTGGCATAATATGTAAAGCATTCTCACTTCATCTTTGCCATTTAACTTAAGCGTCTCAACCGTAATATTGTCGTCTCCAACTGCTTTGCCTGTTTTCAGTTTTTGTATGGTTGCCTTCACTTATTCTGAGTTCAGTATTGAGGGTTAGACTTTGCAGTCCTGGTGCCAGTCATCTTCTGCGTCAGGCTGGTCATCTTTGAAAAGCTTTTCACAGTATTGGCGTTAAATCTCAATTATCTGATCCCTGTCAGTTTTCAGTATACCGGTGGAGTCCTTACTATTCGGAAAAGATTCTTGCCATTGTTGTGATCAGGATGTGACTCCAGTTCTTTACAGATGTCTTGTGGATAAGACTTCTTGTCTCTTCGGCAAAGAGTCTGAATTCTCCATGCTAGTCTGTTATATTCTTTCGATTCCGAAGCATATTGTTGACACCTTCAGCTTTAAATTTTTTCCTGGCTTGTACTATACAATTAGAGTTTCAGCAATTATCCATGATTGTTTTATATTTCTATGACTCTCACTTTGTGTCTCTGTTACCGCTCGTGTGATGTTATTGATGATCACCACCGTCTCCCGCCTATCATATATTATAGCCAATCTGGTTTCGAAATCTACCGCCAGGTGAGATCCATGTGTAAGGCACCGTGGTTGTTGCTGTAATACCTACATTATTTACTACCGTGTAGGTGTTGTCAAGACAGAATAATTGAATTAGCCTTTCGCCCCTTTTATTTCGTTCTCCAATACTGAATCTGCTAATAATAGCTCACAATAAGTCATGATCTTCTAATGTGGAATCAACTTTGGTGTTGAAATCACCAGAGAAATTACCGTTGTTACCGAACAACACAAATTTTTCTGTATGGAATAGTGTGTAGTAACGTTTTCAGATCTTTATAGAATGCTTCCAACTCCCCTTTTTGTGTACGTGCATATACTTACCTGTACTAAATTAATTACTGTTGGCTTGGTGTTGATTTTTGGGGAAATTATCTTTTCACTAACAGCTCTATATCCAAGAATTGATATAGTTATATTTCCTTAGATAGCTAGAACCTTACTCCATTCGGGCTAACGTTGTTACCAGAGAAATTTTCAATCTACAACGGGAGGCATGATATCCTCCCGTTGTATATTGAAAATGTCCGGAGTCCCTATTATGGGTGTTAAAAATTATTTAAATATATTTTTTGACGAAAGGGAGTTGGATATTTCAAAATTAAATCAAGAAGAAATAGAGTTTTCATTTAATGTAGATGGATTAGTACTAGTGGGTGTTTCTGATTTCTGGACAATTTCGGGAAGTGTTAGCAATTTTAATTTTACTGGTAGTCAACCCAGACTGCCATTTATCAATCGCTCTTCATTTTAGTCGTCCAGCATTTTGCAATACACAGGTATGTTGTTAAGTTTAAGGGAACTTGTTTAACGGCCTGTAAATTTTGTCCAAATTTTATCATTCAACACAAGAATTTTATGCCCAAGGTTTTACCCTCAGTGTTATTTTGTACGGAAGCGTACTGAGGCCACGGCGAAAAAGAAAATTAAGCTGAAACTTCAACATATCAAGTCGAAATTTCAACTTATTATCTTGAAATTTCAACATCAAAAGTTGAAATTTCGACTTATTGTCTT